>JACEFZ010006193.1:7500-152500 GCA_014155875.1 Cepaea nemoralis | reverse complement strand
AGAGTGGGGAGGGGAAATGACTACGATTAGATGAAACTATGTTGGGTGTTGAGGCCGTGTGGTGTTAGGCACCCCATAGTGAATATGAGCCGGTTTTCTGTATTCTTGCGATGTTGCGGACCAGAGGAGCAGGACTGGATGACAGTGACCTGGACATCGGAAGCACCTTGATGGTTGGCGCTATTGTAGTGGGTGGAGACAGGCTTGCGCCCGTTGGTGTTGATGTCCATCAGATGTTGGCGGAATCTGTCGGCTAGCATGAGGCCCGTCTCCCCAATGTACTTCATATCACACCTTTTGCATATTATGGCGTAAATTATGTTGCGACTGGTGCAGGAAAATTCTTCTGTGATGCGTAAATTGCCTTTGGGGAATCGCACTACTGGAGTGTGGATCACATATGGGTAGGTCTTGCACCGAGTTCTCAGGCAAGCCTTAGTTCCTAATTGTGATGGTGGAGGTGGAAATCCCTGTACTCTATTGTGGACGAGTACATCTCTGAGGTTGCAGTCACGTCTGTAGGCCACTAGTGGTTTTTCTGAAAATATCGCGCTGGTAGTAGTGTCAGCTTGAAGGATAGATAGATGTCGAAAGAGGATATTCTTGACTGAAATATTATGCGGATGGTAGGTAAGAGAAAGTACCGGACGAAGGTTTTTTGGTCTAGGTGCAGAGGTGAGAGCCTCTGCGCGGCTAATGGGTAGAACCCGGCGGAAGGCTGATGATAGGACATGATCAGGATAGCCATGAAGCCTGAAGAAGTCCAACATTTCCTGAGCACTGTGTTGAAAATTCTCATCATTTTGGCATAGTCGTCGAAGGCGCAGAAGTTGAGAATAAGGAATTGCGTCTTTGCAGGACGGAGGGTGAGAGGAGGTGTAGAGTAGAAAGGCGTGAGAGTCAGTCGGTTTGTAGTAGACCGTCGTGGTGAGACCATGGGTCCCAATAGAAACGGTAAGGTCTAAGAAGTTGACAGAAGTAGAGGAAATATGGGAAGTGAGTTTGATAGAAGGATGAAAGTTGGAGAAGAAGTCTATGAATCTTTCGAGATCCGCCCGTGGCATACAGGTGACACCAACACCATCATCGATGTATCGCCTGTATAGTTCAGGGATTCTACCGTTGTAGAGTTGCCATATCTGGTACTCAAGGTGGCCCATAAAAAGGCATGCGTAGCTAGGGCCCATTTTAGTACCCATTGCAACCCCGCTGATCTGATTGAAGTACTGGCCGTTAAACTCTCTCTCTCTCTCTCTCTCTCTCTCTCTCTCTCTCTCTCTCTCTCTCTCTCTCTCTTCCATCTTGCTTCTCTGTGCCTACATGTTCCAACTATATTGCCGGTGGTCTGATTTTAACACAACCAATGGGTGATTTGATCCTCAAATACGTTGTATAACAATCAACCTTACTGCCCCGAATTCATAGGGGTCCTCATTTTCTCTTCATTGCTTCTATTCTTCCATGCATTTGTTCCTCTCGTCCTGTCATCACCTTCTAATGTAGTCACAGGAGTTCTCCTTGACTGTATGTTGTGTTTGTGAATGTGTTTGTTTGCTGATGAAGGCTAACCGCCGCAACGTTCTGTATGTGTCGTAACTCTGTTATGTAAAGCTGCACTACTTTGTGTCATTTTATATTGTTTACACTTTCACAGCTTTACCGCAGTTCCACCAAATTTTATTCATACTGAAGAATATATTAGTACAGCTAACAGCAGAATACAGCAAGCCATATTAGCGCGAGAGGACTGGTCAAAATCATGGCTAGTGAAGATAAGTGAGGAGAAAACAACATACACAGTGTTCTCCCTCTCAAATAAACCTCAGCAATCTAAGCTGGTATTCAATGGAAAAATATTGCGCCATGAAGAAAATCCAAACTATCTAGGAGTCACCTTTGATCGTCGTCTGACATGGAAAACATAGGTTGAGAAAAATCGAACAAGAGCAGCGCAAAGAATGGCAATCATGAAAAAGCTTGCTGGTACAACGTGGGGGAGCAGATGAGAAAGTTCTCAAGAAGTTGTATACTGGACGGGTGAGGCCAGTACTGGAATATGGCATTGCAGCTTGGGCAACAGCAGCTAAGTCAAACTTTAACAAAATAAGTAGAGTCCAAAACCAAGGAATGCGAATCATAACTGGAAGCCTGAAGACAACGCCTATTAATGAACTAGAAAAGATCACTTGTTTACAACCAATGCAAGATAGAAGAGATAACAGAGCCCAGCAACAAGCAGAAAAATATAGAAGATCGACAGACCACCCTATGTATAAAAGGATTAATGGTTTTGGAAAGGGAAGAGCTGAAGCGTAGCAACTTTGTAGAAACTGCAAAACGAAAGATTAAGGCAGATCCTATACTTAACATATCAACAGTCAAACCCATTTACAATGCACACAAGTTCCCAGCTTGGAGACAGCAGCAACTGCCTGAGATGATAGAAACATTCCTGGTATTGAGAAAAAGAACACTCAGCATGAAACCGAAAGAAGAGAAATAACCCTAAACTACATAAAAGAACATTACCCAAGCAGCAATTTGACCCATGCATACACAGATGGATCAACCAAAAATTCAATAGAGAATGGAGGATGAGGAATTCTCCTAAGTTAAAAAAATGGAGTGAAAAAACACATTCAGTGGCAACTGGAAAATTTTCAAGTAACTTCAAAGCGGAGGTAGAGGCTCTGAAAACTGCAGCAGAAATGCTCTTGATGGAGGAAAATAAAGAGAAGCAAATAGCTATCTTCACAGATGCAAAGTCAGCTGTCTCAATACTGAAGAGCAATAACAGCACAGAACTAACTGACCTAAGAGCAGCACTCCATGGTCTATGCCAGAAATCCAAAAAAGTTGTAATACAGTGGATCCCATCACATTGCAGTATACCTGGAAATGAAAAGGCTGACAGACTGGCAAAAGAGGGCGGACGACTACCACAGCCTGACATAGACATAACCTATCATGAGGCAAATAGGTTGATAAAAAGCACTTATAGAACCAAATGGTAATCAGAGCATCCAGGCCACCAGGAGGATGATGCATATTACAAACTCGACCGAAGAGAACAAGTAGCAATCTTCAGACTCCGCACAGGACATAACACGCTGAAATACCACTTGTTCAATAAACTAAAGATAGGAGATACCGATGAATGTAATTGTCGAACTGGATAAATGACAGCAAAACATTTGCTGCAGGATTGCCGAACATATGCTGAACAGAGAAAGGTATTTTGGCCCACACCTGCTTCATTTGAGGACAAGCTCTATGGAGATATCAACAAGCTCAAGTTGACCGCAGCTTACTTTAACTACATACAGGTTGACATTTAAAGGTGCACGAAGAAGTATTCAGACTGCCACACTTCATACCACAGGTATGTCGGTTACAAAAGCGACCCAGAGGCATGAAATGGAATATTGCTTGGATAGCAAATCCATCATGTGGAAAGTCCAAATCGAAAGCTCGCTGTGTGGGCTTCATAAAAGGTGGAAAAGTGTCCTAGTTGCACGAAATGGAATATTGCTTGGATAGCAAATCCATTACGTGGAAAGTCCGAATCGAAGCTCACTGTGTGGATGTCATCTGCAAACTGCATTCTTCTGGTTTCCGGAAGAACAGCCTATGGTGAATGAAAGGCCCAATATACGGAAGTGAGGCTAAGCAGCCATGTGCAGGACGTGACGATTCCTTGGGTGAGCCCAGTACCAGAGCGCTATATGTTGGCTCTGCAAGTATGGAAACCTCCTTGGATGGCGGGGAATGCCTATGGTCTGCCCCTGCCTTCCCTTGAGGGCTGACCAGGATGTCTTTGGCTGTTCTATATGGGCCAGCTGGGATGGGGGATAACACCACAACAGTGAGAATAAAACGTCCTAAGAAACCCCCGGGATGGTTAACCCTTTCAACAAATGCCCGCAGAAGTCGGATGTGTCGGCCTAACGGCGCAAGAGCGCAGCTTTTCTGTAAACAGGCACAACGCAATTACATCCAGAAAAAAAACAACAACTCTGGATGAACGCAGAAGAAGAAGAAGAAACCTCGATGTAATATTCTTCTCTAGTGAGGCATGGTTTCATCTATTTGGAGCACCTTTAATCCCAATACAATTCATGAAGCGCCTCTACACGACGATACAATTGGGGTATGGTATGCCATCAGTAGAAAACGTTTTATTGGAACAATGTTCTTCAACACTATAAATGCCTATCCATACCGTACGGACATTCTGGAACCTTGTTTAGAACAGCTGAATGAATGTGAAATTGAAGAAGCGTGGTTCCAGAAAGTTGTTTTAACTGCACACACAGCTAGAGCATCACTGCGTTTTTGGTAAGATATTTCCGCAAATCGCATAATATCACGTGAAATTTAGCCTGCTCGTTCTTAGATCTAATTCCATTAGAATATTATCTATGGGGTTTCTTGAAGAAAATATTTACAAAATAATGTGCACACAACTGCGGACCTGAAAGAAGCGATCAGAATTTCCATTCAAGAAATAACAACAAACACGTTGCAGAATGTATTTGACTATATGAAGATTTTTTAAATTTTGTTGCGTATCCCTTACGGGACGTTGCAGTCAACACCAGCATTTTCAGCTGCTGTTGATGTACTAGGCAAGTGTTACGTTCAGTAGTTTGCCATTGCTTTCTGAACGACCGGCCCCTATACCTTTTTCGAAAAAACCAGCACCGCCGTATTTCGAACCCGGGTATACGGGCTTACAAACCGCGTTCGCAAGCCCTTTAGCCACAGAGACCGTATATGAAGATACGCGTACAGTTATGTCTTAAAGCCCGCCGTGGACATTTCCAACACCCATTATAATGAATACTTCATTGGTATTTTTCAGTTTCCCTAAAACATTGGATGGGGACGGAGCGCTTATGGGAATGTCCCGAATGCTGTGATGTCGGTTCCTAAATCAATCAATCAATCAATCAATCAATCACCAGAGTTGTGGATCAGCTCAGTGTTCTTGTCTCGACCATTCCACGTGACCAAGCCATCCAGTATTTACTTATCTGCCTTCCCCTTGTTCTTTTCCCTCGATCTTGCCAGTTGTCATCAAGTTCTCCCATTTATTTATTCTCATAACGTGACCAAAAGATCTTGACTGTCTACGTCTAATTTCTCTAATCAGTTTACGATTTTCATTTGTTTCTTGTAGGATTTAGCCATTGGTTTTTCTGTCTGTCCATGGTATTCTGAAGGACCGTATGCCAATCCGCCATTGTTGGTAGCGCCAGGATATGCCGCATGCATATAATTGGTGTGTCCTTTGTGCACCCCAGAATCACACCCTTTACCACATTTTGTATGCGCTCCAACCTTTCAAGTTGGCTCTTCAGTACCGTCAGTAGCCCCAAACAAAAATAGCGAGTTAGCGAAATTGAAAGCGAACTGCGCTGATAAAAGTCTCGATCATGGTCGGACGCTGGCTGGCCGCCTGAGAAAGTGGGGGAAGGATTGACCACCTATTCCACCCAGCATTCAGGCCTACACAATGTGATGGCGATATCTAATTACAGACCCGTGGCAAGAGACTGCTTCGGGACAAGTTTTTCTCTTTTTTTATTTTCATAATACTGTACTTATATACAACGACTTGTTTCAGGTTGATTCCATTCACTTTGATGCTGCATTTGGGTATACATTTCAATTATTTTCCTTGTAATAACATCCAAATATATCCGTGTCCGTAAAACGACAGATAATAAACAGCAAATTCACACCAACTCTATGCTACCGATCTCAAACTTGGGCATTATCCAAATCACACTTTCGCAAAATAAACACCTGTGAGATAAGATGCCTGAGGAGAGCTGCCAACTTAACAATCCGAGACTGAGTAACAAATGTTATCAGACAGTGGGGTCAATACCTTGTGCCACATTTATTGACAGACAGAAGATCAAATGGTTTGGCCATCTCGTTAGAATGCAACACCAGCACTGGCTCCACATTAAAGATCATCTGCGACGAGAGCAAGAGGACGCCCGAGAAGAAAATGGATTGACGACATCAAAGACATTGTACATTCACACGGAATGATACTACTGTAATACTAGTAACTAGTATTACTATGGCCGGCTTCGTGGCCTAGAGGTTAGCGACTTTTCTCCGTAATCTCGTAGGTAACGTGATGACGGTGAGAATCAGCAGTGGTTGGAATCGCATCGGTAACTTACGGGGTATGTGAGCCGGCCGCTCAGAAAGAATGGCAAACTACTGAACGTAATCTTGCCAAGAAATCAACATACAGCTGAAAGATGCTGGTGTTGACAGCGATGTCCTGTAAAGGATATGAAAAAAAAAAGTATTACTATAGTAGTTAGTACTACTACTATGTTGTTCCACCCCTCGGTCGCTGGAGCGACAATATTAATTATTATTCCTCCACACGACGCTTCACAGCAAAAGTGAAAGGTGATGAATAACCGTTACTTGTGTTATTCAGACTAAGTCTTTAATTGGACTTTCTGTTCCTATTATATTTATTAATTCTTATAACTTTATTCATTTTCAGCGACCACAAAACCATGTCGTCAACAAAACTCACAATGTAAAGACCTTATCTGAAGTGATAATCTGTCTGATAACTGATCTCTTACGTTGAGGTACACAAAAATATATACACAAATGAAACCAGCCACACAGAAGAGTGCATATTCTGTATGTGTATACATTGTGCACTACAACAGCTAGCAGAGACATGGTGTTCATGGCGAAGTACATTGTTAGGACATTTTCAACATCTTTAGGGCGTTATAGCCCTATCAAGACTGTTGCAATAATTGGTAGTGGCTTGATGGGTTCTGGAATTGCTCAAGTAATTTGTTTTTTCATGTGCTAACAAACAATATAATTAATTAGTGACAGAGGAACTATATTTCAATTACTAAAATGTTTTTTGTTAGTTTCACTTTTAAAGTCGAATTTTGAACTTCGACCTTTTAAGTCCTAAGAACATAGTACATGTTCTTTGAGATCAAACTGCAACTCTTAATATTTTTGACATGTTTATTTTTATAGTCTGCAAAAAGTATTGTTTCTCTGCTTTCGCAAGACTTTTGACTTTGATGGAAATGATGGAAGGGCATTTTCATTTATTACTGTAAATATTTTTGACTTTGTTGTCAGATCAAAATTTAAAAAAAAAGAACTTGAGTGTAAACTTTGCTGCCCAGAAGAAAGAAAAAAACAAAAAGAATGCAACATGATATTCATATAAGAGTTGATTGAATGGCAGATAAATGGCCAGTTACCCAAAAAAGAAAATCTACAAACTGACACCCATAGAAATTTATTTGTGAGCTGCTTTACTTGATGTGGGTATAGTGTTAGAGGTCTATAGGTGCATCCTCAGTTTATTTATTGTATCATGTTGGCAATATTTGGGCTGCGGTGTCCTGTCCTTGCTGAAGTTGGTGTGGGGGTTAGAGATCAGCATCATCAATTTATTTAATAATATTTTAGGAATATTTGAGCTGCTATGGCCTGTCCTACCACTAGAGAAATAAACACAATTAAAAAGAGAATAGTTAAATGTTATGTATATGCAACACTACAATATGGCTGAGAAGCCTGGACAATGAACAAGCATTTATAAAGTCAAATAGAGAACCTAGAGATGTGGATATACAGAAAAAAATTTTGTATTGCATGGACACAGAAAGAATAAAATACAGAGGTTCTAGGAAAACCGGGAATGAGAAGAGAGTTGATGAAAGACATAAAAAAGAGGCAAGTGAAATATTTCGGGTACTTCATTTTTAATTCATAGCAAACAAAGGAACTCCGGGAGCTTCCAGGAAATCACGTGACATCAGGGTGATTCCATAGTGGGTGTAGGGGTGTGTTGATATACTGTGCAAATTTATTTCTGTCTGAAAAGGGCTATTCTCCCTGTATACTGCTGGCTTCAAGAGTTTACAATCATACATATTTTGGGTGCCCTGAAAAGAGCCATTCTGTTGATTTATATTTTAGGTGACCCTGATGATTATTTCGGTGGCCAGAATACAACAATGTCAGCTAGGATAGCGTTGAACATGTCGAGACCAGCACATTTAACGCGTCATCGCCGCATGAACTTGCACATGTAGGAATCTAGGCGATACCTGTGTGTCACATTCTGCCTCTTCTTTCTCTCCTTGGTGTTATCCACATGCGCTCGATGCATTAAGTATGTGCACCTGTGATGGGATCGACAAAGCTGATGGAGTGGTTTACTGTTAGATGAATAAACCCAGGAATATTGCCAATTCCACCATATGGAAGCCAGAGGTCGGATACTACCGTTGTACCAAGCCGAATGTGTGTCATTATAAGTGGCAGAAGCATTGCTGCTGTTCTATCTGGAACACAGAACATGAGACACTCGCCTGTGTCAAGACAGATACCGCCAAAAACCCACTGTTGTGGAAAAGCTCGTCCCATATGATTTTTTCGCCTAGTAAATAGGCTCTCATCTATCTTCACAGTGGTATTTGGTCCTCCAATTACTACAGGATTTAATAACAGTTTGTTGACATGCACCTCCTGTAGGTAATTACTCCATTGAACATTTGCTTCTTCTTCTTCTTTCGTTCGCTTGAAATATGTCTATAACTGCAATGCTGTCTCTTGTATGAATTGAACTGTCTTTTTCAGTTCACACAACGGTCCATAGAGTTTATCTTCCACTGTCGTCTCTCTAGGCCAGAAGGTTTGCCTAGATATGTTATATTTTGGGCAGTCTTGGAGTATGTGCTCTGCTGTCTGTGACGCCAATCCACATGTGCACATGGCTGTTTCACCAATCTTGAATTTTGTATACATGTGGTTGCGTAATCTATTGTGCCCTGTTCTGAGGCGCAGAATAATGACTTGTTCTGGTTTGTCCATAACATGGTAGTCATCTTGAGCAGGTTTTGGTGGCTTTCTGACTGATTTGATCATTCTTTTCTTTTGGTGGTATGTAACGGGCACATCAGACTGTTCTTCTTTGGCTTTTTAGCCAGTTGATCAGCTCTGTCGTTTCCGGGTACTCCACAGTGGGATGGTATCCACTGTATGGTGACCTTATGCTGACTGCTAAGTTCAGAAAGTAGTGTCCCTAGTACTGGCAATTTCCCAGACAGGAGCGCCTCGAGTACTGATTTTGCATTTGTCAATAGCACCACAGGTGTACCATTGCTGGTATTTAGTAATTTCTCTGTTGCTATCTTGATTGCCTCAATTTCAGCATCGTAGTTATGGCAGTACTTTCCTGTCGGTACTCTAGCTGTGTCCCTAGTATTATTTGGGTATTCTATGTACACTCCCGCTCCTCCATTTTGAACAGCATTTTGTGCTGACCCATCTGTGTAGACTCGGATCCAGAGGTCCTGTGGGTATTCTTCATCAAGGAAGCTGAGAGTGGCTGTTCTGCGCTGCACACTGTTCTGTTCTTCCTTGTCAAATATTCCTCTCACTTTTGTCTGGATTTGTATGAACATTTGCTGTCTCCGACATCTCCAACTCTAACTGGCAGAATGAAATTCTTGTCAACTCTTGAGACGAGTAGTATAGAAAAAGAATTATCTGTCTGTAAGGCACGTGCAAACCTTGAAGCCTTGTGCCTTGCCTGATCGGGATGTCCAGCTGACATTTTGAATTACTACATCTCCATCGGTCTTGCCTGTCACTCAGGGATAGTACCATTACATGATTGTTGTCGCAGCGTCTGGCAGAATGTAGGATTCCATGATGTTGCAGAAAAGCAATGTTACTCTTCTTGTCATGGACCAAATCTGACAGGTCAACAAAATTCATTAAGCAAACACGATGATAACACATAAGAAGCACAAAACACACTTGGCGACATTATTTAATACTTGTTGACCATGAAATGAATTCTGATATCCCGATTCTGAAAATCGACGACTCCACCAGTTCTAGGTCAGTGCTAAAAATAACCATATTGTTTGTTTGCGGTGAATTAAAAAAGAATTACCATATTTCAACCACATTAAAAGACATAACACTCTTTTAAAAACCATACTGGAGGGTAAGGTTGAAGACAAGCAAGTAAGAGGTAGACAACGATACAAGTGGGAAAATAACATCAAGAGATGAACGAACAGTGGTCTGACAGAATTTACAATCAAGGTGAGAGATGGACAGTACTGGAGATCTACTGCAGCTATTCTTCATTGTGGAGACAGCACCTGGTTGATTAATTTATCTTCAGTCTCAACACTTGTATTCTAGGTGTCGATTTTAACTGTCGATTTAACTATGTAATGTTGTTGATTATTTTATCATTCACAGGTGGCAGCAGCGAATGGCCATAAAGTCACAGTTGTGGACCAGACTGATGAAATTATTGACAAAGCCACAGCTGCCATTAAGAAAAGTCTTGGGCGAGTAGTAAAGAAGAAATTTCCTGATGACCCAAAAGTTAGTATTGTTACATGAACTAAAAAAGATAGTGAAGTTCATATAAGACACAACATTGCAGATATTGACACATTTCAAGTAATGAAAAGAAGAACTATTGCTACAGAATTGTTTTTTGGTATAGTGCATTTTTTTATGCATAAGAGGAACAAGAGAAGTGAATGGAACATGAGTAGTTGTTATACAGTCATTGAAAATGTAGTTTAAACAAGTTTCAATATACAAGGTTTGAAACTATAGAGAAAAGCATAGACAACTGTTAGTTTGCTACAATACTTCCTGAAGATTTCAACTAGATTACTCTGGACATAGTGTTGTAGTCTGCTGACAATGAAATACCTAACACTCACTAAGGAAATACCACCAGCCTAGTCCTAATCTCAGTCTGTCCATTCACAATGGGATGAATCACTTGATTACATCTGAATATGCATCTCTGTGGATGTGAAGTTCCAGTACCAGTATTGCATGGCCTGCTGGTTTTTGAGCTTGGAGAAGGAGAGGCAAGTTTTGTAACACAGCACCCATGGAGATGGCACTTTGTTACCAGGTTGTGAGGAAAGTATCTACACCAGTCTGACTCCAGCAGCTGCAAGCCCTTTTCAGGGTTCATTTGACCTGCATGTCAAAGTAAAAGATGTAAGGGTTAAAACCCAGTCAAGGTTAACCCGGTCAACAAATGCCCGCAGAAGTCGGATGTGTCGACTTAACGGCGCAAGAACGTAGCCCTGCTGTAAACAGGCACAACACAATCACGTCCGAGAAAAAAAAAAAAAAAACTCAGGATGAACGTAGACGAAAAAGAAGAAGAAACCCAGTCTGCCTGAGGATTCACCAACCAAGGCATCAAGTAGCAGCTACTTGAAAACAGTCTGATGAGAGATTTTTAAGTGGGAATTTGTAGGGAAGGTTTTCCTCAACTGATTAGAGATGTTTAAGTGGGAATTTGTAGGGAAAGGGTTTCTCAATCTATTAGAGATGTTTAAGTGGGGATTTGTAGGGAAGGTTTACCTCACCTATCACAAATATAGCAATTTGAATATCGTAAGCCTTTGTAGATTTCTTCTGAATTGTATTATTGATATTTATCCATTCAGTACAATAGAATGTAGGCTGACACTGTGATTGCATTTTTAATTTATGAGCATATGTTTTCATTGCTTCTGAAGATATACACCTTGAACCAGATAGTGGATTGTTTTGTGTACATTCATTTCTGACCTAAGAGAAAAATTATTTCCTTCACAGTGATGACAACAACCAAACTTTCTATTGACTAAACAATTAAGATGATATATGTATATATGATTTATTATAAGCATAAAGCTATTAATATGTTTGTATTATCAGGCTCAGCAGACATACATCAGCGATGTTATGAGTCACTTGACCTTACAGACAGATGCTAATGCTGCCGTGAAGTCTGCAGACCTAGTTATTGAAGCCATTGTGGAAAATGTAGATATTAAAAGAAAGCTGTTTGAATCCCTTGACAAAGCTGCACCTCCGTAAGTGTCGGATAATAGTCATTTCCTTGCCTATTTGTTTCCACTTTCTCCATTTTCATCTAACACATTTCCATGCTTTCATTCCATCATCATTATTGAATGAGCTCTTGCTTTCTAGCTTTCTGATATAGAAAATACATTATGGTGCATGTGTCATTGTGGTTATCATGTTCTTATATTCCTTTGATACTTATGTTTCCAGTGTCGGGTGATATTGCCTTTTTCTGTGAGAACAATTGTTGGAACATGGGTACTTTCCCACACTTCTTATTTATTTAAGTCTCTAGTGGTGGTGTGGTGATTTCAGTCACAAGCATGAGGTTAAGTTAAGGCCATTGTGTTCCTCACCTTGGGCAATAGCAAGCTCTGTGCTGATTTCATGAACCCCCCCCCCCCCCCCTCTCCCTATATGCAAAGTTTTGCTGTAGATCCTCATTGTACAGACACATAAATGCTCATAAAAAGGCCTGAACAGAACTGGTAGGATCTTGGAGTTAGTGACCTGAGGAGATGCATTGACCATAAACCACAAAAGTGGAACCACCTCTGACACTCATCAATATACCCTCAAATTGTGGTAATGATGTCCATTGAAGGGGTGCTGTACTAATTTAACAAATAGGTTTTAATGTTCACTGAGTGATTCCTACTTAAGTTTAAATGTCCACCGATTGAGAATCCTACTGAGTGACAGTTCGGTTCACATGTCATCTACTAAACAAAATATAATCTCTATGAGAGAAAACATTACTTCATATACAAGTTTCTAGGAATTGAAGGAAGGATCTTGACTGTTCCTAAATTAAATTCTCAAAGACATGTGGATAGCAACAACTGTCTCAGTGGTCATCAAATGGTAAATAGCAACTCTTGAAAATTCCTGAAGTGGAAAGTCTAATGCAACAACACATCATTGGTTTGTGAGCAGCATTTCTAAAGCTGGCCCACCTTTAAGGGAAGCAGTGAAAAACTTGCTGCTCTACATGTCTTTCCAGTATTGGTGATCTCCCAAGAACATCTACTCTTCATGCTCACCAATTAACCAAGATCCTGATCCTGGCAACAAATTGCACATCATGTGATGTGAGTTGTTAGTACCAAAGAATTGAATTGCTCGATGCAGATAAGAATCAAAGTCCCCACGAGTTAACAGACTGCATTCTACTAGTCTTTAAAGGCGCAACTTGTGATAAACAGGAGGCCCAATTCAGCACCGATGTACAGGATTCCTTTGCTGAGCCCAATACCAAAGTATTATGGTTTGATTTACTGTTAATGGAAGCCTCCTTGGAAGGCAGAAAATGGTTATGTGCTGCCACTGCTTTCTATTGAGGGCCAAATGGCATGTGTGCAGCTGTTCTAGATGGTATTGATAGTTGCATATCCTGTGGATAGAATAGATGCCGACGACAACACCACATCAAGACTATGGAATGTATTACATAACTACTCAGGAAGACTAATCTGATGAACAGATGCCAGGGAGAAGTCAGACGTGTCGATCAAAAGGCGCAATTACTGCAGCTCTGCTGTAATCAGGCAGCGCAAACACCATCAAAAAATGAAAAACATAATGAACTAGGGTAAAAGAGGGAGAATTACTGAAGTATTTTTAAAGAGCTACTTATTGTGAACATTCAATGCTGAAATAGTGACAAACAAAAAAGACCAAAGAAATTAAGAGATGGAGATGTTAAGAAATTAGCATTAGTTTTAATTTGTATCTATATATATTTAAAAAATGCAATGTCTGAAACAGTTTTTAAAAAAAAAGTTGAGGATAATAGTGACATAAAAGATGAAAGTTAACTTTAATTATGCTTATCAACTTAAAAAAAAAAAACCACCTTAATATATACCGAAGCAGTTTTTTGCTATGGGTTTGTGATGTGATAGCACCTTCACATTCTTTAGGCCTGAGAGCAAGGAGGAACAGGTGGCTAATCTTTCCCTCACTTTGGCAAGTGATGAGCCCAGGCATGAAACCCACGTCCGACCATGCTCATGACATTACCAGCACAGTTCGTTATCAACGTCCCTAGTGCACCCGCTGCTTATCAACTGAATTCTTTATTAATTTCATTCTTGTCTGTTACATTTCAGAAACACAATATTCGTTAGTAATACATCATCAATTCCCATCAGAGACATTGCTACAGCCACAAATAGACTAGACAGATTTGGTGGGCTGCATTTTTTCAACCCTGTGCCTGTTATGAAACTAGTTGAGGTAAGGACACAGCATCACAGTTAGATGTTTTTATGAAAGAGAAACAAAGAAAGGCAGACACAAGTACCTCCCCCAGTAAGAGTGGGTGGGTTTGGAACAAGCCATCTAATTATCTAATTAAACCTGAAATATAAAAGTAATTGCATGGCAGATTTTGTCATACGGTTATGAAATCTTAGACCTTTTGTTGTATGACCATTTCCTTTAAATGTGTGCCATTTATATTTTCTGTTGTCTATGTTGTATTTTTTTTTTTTTTTTGGCGCTCGCTTGCTTTGAACTCAAGCGTAGTCCATACACACAACTTCTAGTAGTGCTGGACTGAATGTTGCATGTGGATTAGCTTTCCCTATTAACAGTGTCTCTCACCATCAGGTAACCCACTCCGACTTTAGAGGTACTTGTAATTTATGGACGACTTTAGTCCAACTGTCTGGTGTAGCGGTCGAACTGTCTCTTACCTTGGTATCAGCACACCGAATGTTAAAGAACACTCGTTCTTATCCATTTGGTCATGCTGACCTATGCTTTGTGGCTTGAGCTTATAGTGGCTCTTGTTAGCATGGTACTTCTGTTGCTTAGAACAGCTTATGTAGCATGATGCAGTCATGGCTTAAGCTTATATAGTGTTAGAATAATCCTTGCATCCTTCTGGAATAGGCACTAACATTCCAGGTCAATTTTTTAGAAAATCTTTCTTGGTGCAATTATGAAACTTTGACTACCAGGTTGGTAGGCAAGCATACATGCTAGCCACTGCAGAACCCTAATAAGAGTGTAAAAAAAAACAAAAAAACAAACAAATAAATGGAACAGACTTCTCATGCAAATTAATTAATACAACTAAATCATCACAGGCAAAATGCCTTATCACAGAGGTTCATAATCTGGCTGATACAGTCATCTGGCTGTGGAGGAAGCCAAGGAGGATTTTTATAGTGGCAGCACAGAATGTGAATTTTCGGCAGCTTGAATGTTAGAAACTGTTTTTTATCCTCAAAAGAGCAGTAGAATTTTGGAACCTGTGTTTACATTACAGGAAGTGTAGAATGTTGACTGGCACCTGGCCGTCTTGACAGACGATAGTTTGTAAAATGGAGTTATACCTTTCCATAACACAAGGCCTGGGCTGAATTAAGAGACCATGTGTTGCCCATGCAGCATGATCCCTCTCTTGGTCTGTCTAGTGTACTCCAGAGGAAAGGTAACACCAATACGCCTAGAACAAGACAAGCTGCAGAAGCTGCCGGATCAGCAAGGCAATGCTCTAACTATCCGCCTGTCGGAGTTTCGATCCTAACCAGTTGCCAACCAAGGCCTAGGGCCTGGTCTGCCCTGCCATGAATTTAGTCTTTAGGTTGCATTTCCTCGCACTAGGATAAGGCTTGTACCCTCCCAGTTGCGCTCCTCCGCCTGAAGCCGTTGGCACAATGTGGGGTGTCGGGTTTGGTAAGCGTCACCCAACATTTGGCGTTAACAGAAGCAGGTAGTACTATCTACAGTCATACGGTAGAATATTAAAACTGTTGTTAACCTTATAGGAAGTGTAGAATATAAGAACTTCTTTTTTAAACCTTATTGGAAGTGTAGAATGTTAGAACTTTTGTTAACTTTAGAGGAAGTGAAGAATGTAGAACTTTTGTTAACCTTAGAGGAAGTGAAGAATGTAGAACTTTTGTTCACCTTAGAGGAAGTGAAGAATGTAGAACTTTTGTTAACCTTAGAGGAAGTGTAGAATGTAGAACTTTTGTTAACCTTAGAGGAAGTGAAGAATGTAGAACTTGTGTTAACCTTAGAGGAAGTGAAGAATGTAGAACTTTTGTTAACCTTAGAGGAAGTGTAGAATGTAGAACTTTTGTTAACCTTAGAGGAAGTGAAGAATGTAGAACTTTTGTTAACCTTAGAGGAAGTGTAGAATGTAGAACTTTTGTTAACCTTAGAGGAAGTGAAGAATGTAGAACTTTTGTTAACCTTAGAGGAAGTGTAGAATGTAGAACTTCTGTTAACCTTAGAGGAAGTGAAGAATGTAGAACTTTTGTTAACCTTAGAGGAAGTGAAGAATGTAGAACTTTTGTTAACCTTAGAGGAAGTGAAGAATGTAGAACTTGTGTTAACCTTAGAGGAAGTGTAGAATGTAGAACTTTTGTTAACCTTAGAGGAAGTGAAGAGTGTAGAACTTTTGTTAACCTTAGAGGAAGTGAAGAATGTAGAACTTTTGTTAACCTTAGAGGAAGTGTAGAATGTAGAACTTCTGTTAACCTTAGAGGAAGTGAAGAATGTAGAACTTTTGTTAACCTTAGAGGAAGTGAAGAATGTAGAACTTTTGTTAACCTTAGAGGAAGTGAAGAATGTAGAACTTTTGTTAACCTTAGAGGAAGTGAAGAATGTAGAACTTTTGTTAACCTTAGAGGAAGTGAAGAATGTAGAACTTTTGTTAACCTTAGAGGAAGTGTAGAATGTAGAAATTTTGTTAACCTTAGAGGAAGTGAAGAATGTAGAACTTTTGTTAACCTTAGAGGAAGTGAAGAATGTAGAACTTTTGTTAACCTTAGAGGAAGTGAAGAATGTAGAACTTTTGTTAACCTTAGAGGAAGTGAAGAATGTAGAACTTTTGTTAACCTTAGAGGAAGTGAAGAGTGTAGAACTTTTGTTAACCTTAGAGGAAGTGAAGAATGTAGAACTTTTGTTAACCTTAGAGGAAGTGAAGAATCTAGAACTTTTGTTCACCTTAGAGGAAGTGAAGAATGTAGAGCTTTTGTTAACCTTAGAGGAAGTGAAGAATGTAGAACTTTTGTTAACCTTAGAGGAAGTGAAGAATGTAGAACTTTTGTTAACCTTAGAGGAAGTGAAGAATGTAGAACTTTTGTTAACCTTAGAGGAAGTGAAGAATGTAGAACTTTTGTTAACCTTAGAGGAAGTGTAGAATGTAGAAATTTTGTTAACCTTAGAGGAAGTGAAGAATGTAGAACTTTTGTTAACCTTAGAGGAAGTGAAGAATGTAGAACTTTTGTTAACCTTAGAGGAAGTGAAGAATGTAGAACTTTTGTTAACCTTAGAGGAAGTGAAGAATGTAGAACTTTTGTTAACCTTAGAGGAAGTGAAGAGTGTAGAACTTTTGTTAACCTTAGAGGAAGTGAAGAATGTAGAACTTTTGTTAACCTTAGAGGAAGTGAAGAATCTAGAACTTTTGTTCACCTTAGAGGAAGTGAAGAATGTAGAGCTTTTGTTAACCTTAGAGGAAGTGAAGAATGTAGAACTTTTGTTAACCTTATAGTAACTGTAGAATGTAAAACCTGTGTTAACCTTAGAGAAGCTGTATAATTTTATAACTTTATGAATCTTAGAGGAAGTGTATAATGTTATAACTTTATGAATCTTAGAGGAAATGTATAATGTTATAACTTTATGAATCTTAGAGGAAGTGTATAATGTTATAACTTTATGAATCTTAGAGGAAGTGTATAATGTTAGAACTTTATGAATCTTAGAGGAAGTGTATAATGTTATAACTTTATGAATCTTAGAGGAACTGTAGAATGTTATAACTTTATGAATCTTAGAGGAAGTGTATAATGTTATAACTTTATGAATCTTAGAGGAACTGTAGAATGTTATAACGTTTATGAATCTTAGAGGAAGTGTATAATGTTATAACTTTATGAATCTTAGAGGAAGTGTATAATGTTATAATGTTTATGAATCTTAGAGGAAGTGTATAATGTTATAACTTTATGAATCTTAGAGGAAGTGTATAATGTTATAACTTAATGAATCTTAGAGGAAGTGTATAATGTTATAACTTTATGAATCTTAGAGGAACTGTAGAATGATATAACTTTATGAATCTTAGAGGAACTGTAGAATGTTATAATGTTTGTGAATCTTAGAGGAAGTGTAGCATGTTGGAACCTTTGTTAACCTTAGAGGAACTATAGAATGTTATAACCTTTGTTCACTTTAGGGGAACTGAAGAAATAAAACTGTTTAATAAACATCTTTATATTTCATTAGGTGATCAGACTTCCAGAAACAAGTGATGTAACATATACTGCACTCGAGTCTTTTGGGAAAGCTCTAGGCAAGAAGACTGTCCAATGCAAGGTATGTCATTTGTGTTGTCAGTTTGATGAAAGATTATATGGCTAGTTTCTTGATGTTTATGTTTACTCTATTGTTATTTTATTAAATTTTACTCTGTGTGGCAATTTTGTTGGCAGAATATGTGACTGACTTCTTTTATTTATATACGATGAGGCTTCAAATAAACATCTTAAAAAGTGTGATAGAAATTACATGCCATTGTCTTGTAGTCTGTCAATATTGTTGTTATGATGTCAAGAGTGTTAAGCACTTGACATCATGGTGCAGATGAACATGGTGACATCATAAGGACAGTTTAAAGATGGCCACCCCACTTTTGACATCCACCAAAGAGGAGCAGCATTCTATTATCTGTTGTTTTTTTAATCAGTGAAGGGGTAAAACCTGTAGAAATTCATCGGTGAATTAAGGTCTAATATGGTGATGCATGCCTGTCAGTGTAGCATGTGTATTTGTCCTAATGTGAATATTACTCAAATGTGCTTGTCCTAATGTGAATATTACTCAAATGTGCTTGTCCTAATGTGAATATCACTAATAGTATTAACCATTTGATTGTCAACAGGACACTCCAGGCTTCATTGTCAACAGATTGCTTGTACCTTACATGCTGGAAGCAGTTCGACTTGTAGAAAGAGGTGAAGAATTTTGTACAAATAACTTATTTTAGTCTAAAAGCTGCTTGTAGCTGTTATTTATCATTTGTAAAGGATGACTTTTATTGCACATGGATATCTTATTAGCTGCTTCAGTCTCCCTCATAGATCATATATTGAGAGTCACTAAATTGTGCACCAACTCCATAGCACTTGCCAGGATCCAGATATGTACATGTACCAGAATCACGTGCTGTAAATATATTTGGTTTTATAATTTTGAAAATAAGTCATGGGCAGTTGCCTGTTTGGCCTGCTCTTTTCGATTTCCAACTGTCGAGAAATGTTTAATATGCACTCCATGTACACACGACCTCCAAGTTTGTCACACTTATCCAAGAAGGCTAGATGTCTGATCCACCACCCCAGGATCAGGGGGTGGTGTACAGCCATTTATTTTTGGTAAAATCCATACCCTCCACACCTTGAATAGTACACGGTCTAAGAAGGTTAAGTAGGGCTTACAGGGGAGAGGATCAGCTTCAAATCACTGGGTTTACCCCACCTGGCCCAGTTTCTCTCTACAGAACCTGGCTACTGAGGGAATCACATAAGTGTGGACTCTAGCTCCAGCAATCACCTTCAGGGGTCTGTGGAAACAGTGCACCTGTAGCCTAAATGATGAAGTCTGGAAAAACTCATGACTTCCAGATCCTAAGGAAGATCTCTCCCCATCCCACCCTAACCCCTCCTTCCAGTCTGCTTGTGTTATAGGTGCACATCTTACCTGCAAGCCACTCTACCACTAAGTGGCTGCTGTATTGAATATGTACACAGGGTAGCATAGCTATTAATGTACTAGCTTGTCAACACATTGGTTTGGGGTTCAATGCCCAGAGTATTGCAACCAGAACAGCTTTGATGTCAACCCAGACATACCCCATATTTCTGAGGGAATGCACAAGTGGTGAGAAAGGGAACAGCTTACCCTTCTCCCTGCTACATTAAGTTTTTGATGTAGGTTATATGAAGGTCTAAATGTGATGTTTTGATGTAGGTTAATAAAGGTCTAAATCTTCACCCTGCTACATTAAGTTTTTGATGCAGGTTATATGGTCTAAATCTTCACTCTGCTACATAATGTTTTGATGTAGGTAACATGAAGGTCTAAATCTTCACTCTGCTACATTTTTTGATACAGGTTATATGAAGGTCTAAATCTTCACCCTGCTACATAATGTTTTGATGTAGGTTACATGAAGGTCTAAATCTTCACCCTGCTACATTAAGTTTTTGATGCAGGTTATATGGTCTAAATCTTCACTCTGCTACATAATGTTTTGATGTAGGTAACATGAAGGTCTAAATCTTCACCCTGCTACATTAAGTTTTTGATACAGGTTTTATGAAGGTCTAAATCTTCACCCTGCTACATAATGTTTTGATGTAGGTTACATGAAGGTCTAAATGTTCACCCTGCTACATTATTTTTTGATGTAGATTACATGAAGTTCTAAATCTTCACCCTGCTACATGATGTTTTGATATAGGTTACATGAAGATCTAAATCTTGACCCTTCTACATTAAGTTTTTGGTGTAGGTTACATGAAGTTCTAAATCTTCACCCTGCTAAATAAAGTTTTGATATAGGTTACATGAAGTTCTAAATCTTCATCCTGCTACATGCTGTTTTAATGTAGGTTACATGAAGTTCTAAATCTTCACCATGCTACATAAAGTTTTGATATAGGTTACATGAAGTTCTAAATCTTCACCATGCTACATAATATTTTGATGTGGGTTACATGAAGTTCTAAATCTTCACCCTGCTACATGATGTTTTGATATAGGTTAATGAAGTTCTAAATCTTCACCCTGCTACATAATGTTTTGATGTAGGTTACATGAAGTTCTAAATCTTCACCCTGCTACATGATGTTTTGATGTAGGTTACATGAAAGTCTAAACATGATGTTTTGATGTAGGTTACATGAAGGTCTAAATGTGATGTTTCGATGTAGGTTACATGAAGGTCTAATACTTCACATTCCTTTGACATTATCTTTCAGGGTCTGACCTCTAACCCCATATGTGATTACTTGAAATTGGATTGTCTTTGTTCTCTTACATATATCCATCTATCCATCATGTGCCATGCCGATAAGCGTGGGCGGTCATGTTTTGCCATCTCACTCGACCACCAGAGTCGTGGATCAGCTCCGTGTTCCTGTCTTGACCAAGTCATGTGGCCAAGCCATCCAGGTATTTACTTCTCGGTCTTCCCCTTGGTCTCTTCCCTTCGATCTTGCCAGTTGTCACCAAGCTCTCCAAGTCATTTCTTCTCATAACATGCTCAAAATATTTTGATTGTCTACGTCTAATGACTCTAATCAGTTTACGATCTTCATTTGTTTCTTGAAGGAATTGTTCATTGGTTTTTCTGTCTGTCCATGGTATTCTTTGCATTTTCCTCAGAAACCACATTTCCACAGCCATCAGATGTTTTTCAGCTTGTCTGCTCATTGTCCATGCTTCAAATCCATACAAAAGTACAGGTTCTTTGTAGCACTTCAACACTCTTTTTCTCATTTCAATTGATATCTTTTTATTGGTCAGTATGTTTTTCATCTTGCAAAAGGCTACCTTCGCATTGGCAATTCTTGTTCTAATCTCTTCAAGGCATCTTCCATCAGATGTTATGGCTGTTTTGAGATAACTGTACCGATTCACTTGCTTAAGAATATGCACATTTTCTCGTATATCACATTGTGGTATTTCCTTCTTCCCAGTGATGACCATAATCTGTGTCTTCTTATTATTCAGTTCTAACCCTAGTTGTTCACTGTGTGCAACAACCACATCTACTAAATATTGCAGGTCCTATTCATTGTCTGCAATCAAGACTGTTAGTTAGTTAGTTACTCACGGTTCCAACTTCACAGCAACGGGTCGTCCCCATTACGCTCCGTTCCTGTGCCAGTGAATATTACATAAAACGCTCCCCACTGCCCAATGTGAAAAGTGGAAAAGACGGGAGTCTCGACAAACAACAGCCCGCACAGATACACTGTGCATAATGCCGGCTCCAGAATGTCAACACAAAGTCCCTCATGAAACATCCAGTTTATCTCTGATGGAATCGGCAGTCATTTTCCCATCTGAATGTTTCCTAGATGTTCACCCACACAGTCCACGAAAATACAGTTCATCGTCGATGGCAGTGGCAGTCAACCAGAAGCCCAGCAGCCACGCATTTCTGCATAAGGCAAAAACCGGTCAACTCTGGGATAATCAAGACTGTATCATCTGCATATCTAATGTTACTGATGTATTGTCCCCCAATGTTGATTTCTTCCATATCTTCTGTATTTCTGAAAATATTTTCACAGTACCGGGAAAAAAGATCTGGAGACATTACACATCCATGTCTCACACCTCTTTTAATAGGCTGATATTGACCTACATCATTATCAATTCTGATGGCAGCCTGTTGTTTCCAATATGTTTTTTTACAAGTCTTAGGTCTTTTCTATCAATTTGTAGATCTTCAAGCATAACTTCATAAAGTTTCACTTTATCGAAAGCCTTTGTGTAGTCTTTGTGTAGCCTTTGTGTATCATAACCTGCACAGTTCACGGCGACTGCACTAGCCAGGGCCTTAATTCCTCAGGCTCAAAGACCCCTCTGCCATACACTGCAAGATACTATATTGGCAGTAAATGACAGTTTGTGTAGTCAATAAAGCAAAGATATAGATCTTTGTTTACTTCTATCGAACATTCAATTACTGTTCTCAGTATATACACAGCATCTACTGTACCCTTGCCTTCTACAAACCCACATTCTTCTTCTCCTATTTTGGGTTGTATTTTCTTCCTAACTCTTTGCATGATAATTCTCAGTAAAATTTTTATTATGTGGCTCATTATGCTAATTGTTCGATGTTAATCACATTTCAAGGCTCCTCATTTCTTCGGGATTGCAATAAATATAGAATTACATAATTCAGGAGGTATATCTCCAGTTTCGTATATTGCATTCAGCGGCCTGGTGACTTTGTCTGTTCCGTATTCTTCTAAGGCATTGATCATTTCTATTGTGATGTTATCTGTACCCGGGGTCTTGCCAGTTTTCATATGGTTAAGAGCATTCTGAAATTCCATCTTCAAAATTGATGGTCCTTCATTATTATTCTGATGATCATATTGTTCTTCTCTTGTATCATCATAGAGGTCTTTCACATAATCTGAGCACGCATGCAACATCTGATCTTTTTCTTTTATGATTTTGCCATCTTTAGTTTTTAGGCAACCTGTTGATGTGTGAGTTCTTTTGTTAGTGATGACATTGATTCTTTTGTGCATTAATTTGGTATTTCGGGTGTTGTGTTGGTTTTCAATTTCCTTGCAATTTTTCTCCAGCCATGTTTCTTTTGCCTCTTTCCATGCCTTCCTAATTTTTCTGTGAATCTCTTCATATTTTTCCTTGTTGTTTTTATTTCTTCTTATTTCCATGAGTTTTAAGATGGCTTTCATCATCCATTTCATGCGTCCTATTATCTTTATTTTTGGGATTGTTGTTTCGGCAGCTTGGTTGACTGATTTCTTTAATATTTCCCATTGGTCACTGACGTCTTGAAATAATATTTCCATATCGGACATGAAGGCTTATAGACTGCAATGGCTGGGGCATATAGAAAGAATGGAAGATAATAGGGAAACAAAACTCGCTTATACTTAGGAGATAAATGACCGTAGACCCTGAGGTACCCGGGAAGGTTAACCCAGTCAACAAATGCCCACAGAAGTCGGATGTGTTGGCCTAATGGCGCAAGAACGCAGCTCTGCTGTAAACAGGCACAACGCAATCACGTCCGGAAAAAAACTCCGGATGAACGCAGCAGAAGAAGAAGACCCAGAGGTAGACCAAGAAGATGGTCGAGAGATAATATACATACAGACTTACAAGCACTTGGAATCAGCGACTGGCAAGAGAAGGTCAACCAGAGAGATGAATGGAGACAGCTTTTATCTGCAGCAAAGAACCTCAATGGCTCGGAATGCTGAAGAAGAAGAAGATTATATCGGACAATGCATCGAATCTGTTCTTTACCTCTATGATGAGTTTATCTGACATATATGTAAACAATATAAAAGAACACAAAGTAAAGCAGCTGTACAGAACACAATTATGGAAAACACAGGATACATATGTGGAGAGGAAATGGGCAGAGTAAAGTAGATCCTTTGCACTGCAACACACTATAATGATTAACCTACACTTGGGAGCTGTGGGAGCTCAGTGGCTTACTTGCTTGCCTGTTGGTGCAGTGGTCGTAGGTTCAAATTTGCATGCGGGCAGATTCTTAAAGCAGAGAGAATGGCGCAGCAGGGTGTGGCCAACACTCAGGACTCAAGAAGAAAGGCCAGACAGACACATAATCAAACTGCAGCTGGCACCATAAGCATTGAGACTCTTCGCTGGCTGTTGAAGTTGGGGATTGAGCATAAATAGAAATGTTCCAAGTCTGTCAGCATTACTTGTGCTACACGAGCATATAAAGAAAGCAAATAATAATAACACTGTATCCTATTGTGTTATAAGAGGTGACTAAGGAGGAGTGACGTGACCCTTTGCCAGGGTCATTTCTGCTGCCTGTTTCCTGTTATCACTGATTTTAAAGATCTCGCTTTCATTGTCCTGTTCCTTCAGGTTTAACTTATGCGTGATCTGCTCGTCTTCCCAAGTATGTACCTGGAATATGGACACTATTGTACTGTCTGATATGGACATTATTGTACTGTCTGATTTTTAATGATCTGTATAGTCGGGTTAATTCTATTTGTCAGCTGTCAGACATTGCAATCTTGCTTCTACAGGTGATGCAACTCCTCAAGACATAGACATTGCCATGAAGTTGGGAGCTGGATATCCTATGGGTCCATTTGAACTGTTGGACTATGTAGGGCTGGACACAACTAAATTCATTGTGGATGGTAATTTCTTTGATAATATAAGTTGTATCCCACCTTTCAGTGCCGAGGGCTTGAAACAGTTAATTCTGTTTGTTGAAAGAAACAGTAAAGAGCAAACCTTTTTCTGAATATAAAAAAAAACAAAAACATAAATATTCTACTATTCCCTACTGTTCCCTATTCATTTAGCTGTTTAATTAATTTCTATAGTTTGTTTCAATTTTTTTTTAAAGTTCAGAGATTAAGTTTTTTTCTGTTCAGCTCCTTTCTCTGTCTTGCAGTTTGGTTCTTTGAAAATTTGGTTTTATATGGGTTTGTTGCCGGTACTGTGGTGAATGGTTATGGGCACAATTCACAATCCCACTTATCGCATTCGAAACACTGAACATTAACATGCCAACAAATCATAAACAGCCAAAAAATTCTGGGGTTGATTGCGACATCCTGCAACGGATATACAACTAGCTTAACTATAAGTTTGTTGTGATTTTCCAAATGGGCTATTCTCAGCTTGCTGGTGGATCACCTCCATTTTCTTCTCCAATTTGTCTAGGTAATTGTTCAAGTATTCCTTCAGTAGTAGCATGTCCCTTGCAGAACTTCGCTTCCATAACAACCGTCCGGAAAACTTCTTGGTCATAAGCAAGATGTCCAACACATCTGATACACCCATCTGGAGATCATCCACAACATCATGCACCAATCTACTCTTTGGCCTTCCTCTTCCTAGGCATACAAGCTCCATTATTGTTCTCTAAAAATCTTTCATGACATTTCAAGTGACCAACATATTTCAATTTTCTTTGTTTTATCGTCTTTAGTAGCCAACCTTATTCAGTATTCAGTTTTTGTCATATGGATGCATTTGTTCTTTTCTGTATCCAAGGTATTCTTAGAACCCGTCTATAATATTATTATTCAAAGGCTTTTATGTGCTGTTCAGCTTGTTTAGTAAATGTCCAGTTCTCTCAGGCGTATGTTGCAATGGGAAAGATGCATGCTCTTAAAAATCGAGTTCCAGTATGGTGTATAGTTTATACCTGGTGATGAGAATAGACATGCGTCATTTTGTTCTGTGACTAAACAGACCTGGTGTTTCTATGTATATGAACGGAACTTCTTTGTTCCTCCTTGCAGGCGCAGAGCGTCACATGTAGTTATGCTCTTCTCTGACTCAGAGGTCAGTGTCTGACTTTGACATTCATGTGTGTGAGGCTTACCTACTGTAAACAGATTGCATCCAAGCTAACTGACTCTATCCACCAATTAATGTTTTACTTTCCTAACAATTTTGCCAGGGCATGGTGTTAAAGCCTACACTTTATTTCCATCTGCTGTGGAATACTTTTGGGGATGGTTCATTTGCTCACTTTGCACTCAAGCATAGTCCACTTAATGCTGCTGCTGCTGCTACTACTACTACTACTACTACTACTACTACTACTACTACTACTACTACTACTACTACTACTACTACTACTACTAGTTCCTGTTATGGAGTGCACTGGACTGATGTTTGCCTGTGGGTTAGCTTTCCCTATACCAGTGTACCTTACCATCAGGGGAACTCACTCTGACACCTGTGGTATTTGTAATTTACGTCCCCTCATTAAGGAGGCGTCGTCAACATTGAAGTCCCAACTGACCTGTATGTGGCATGAACCAACTACCCAGACCTCAACACATTGCAAGTTTAAGCACAAACATATTAGGTCTTTCGACCACATCAACCTCTTGCTTCGGATTCTTAATATTCACAACTTGTGTTTCTTTAAATGTTTGTTTTGTTGTTTTGTTTTTCCCTTAACTGCTAGGGATCTGATATCACCCAAGGGATTAGCAGGAAATATATCATGCTGAGATTCATATCAGGTGACCCCTAGCCTGAAGCAGACACCTAACCTTTCAGCCATACCACCTGTTCTACTTCTTCTTCTTCTTCTTCGTTCATCCGGAGTTTTTTTTTCCGGATGTGATTGCGTTGTGCCTGTTTACAGCAGAGCTGTGTTCTTGCGCCGTTAGGCCGACACATCCGACTTCTGTGGGCATTTGTTGACCGGGTTAACCTTCCCGGGGTACCACCTGTTCTATGAATGGACCACTCTCAGATGGTGTGAACAGCCAGAATAGAAAATACACAGTGTACCACACGGAATGTCAAGGTCTAAAATGGTGATAGTCCTGCCTGCCAGTTGCACTTAAGTGCTCATATTTCAACATTATATTGTCCGTGTTATTAACAACTATGTCTAACTGTCCATGCTTAAGTGCTCATATTTCAACATTATATTGTTTATGTTATCAACAACTATGTCTCACTGTCCCTACTTAAGTGCTCATATTTCAACTTTATATTATCCGTGTTATCAACAACTATGTCTAACTGTCCATGCTTAAGTGCTCATATTTCAACATTATATTGTTTATGTTATCAACAACTATGTCTCACTGTCCCTACTTAAGTGCTCATACTTCAACATTATATTGTCTGTGTTATCAACAACTATGTCTAACTGTCCATGCTTAAGTGCTCATATTTCAACATTATATTATCCGTGTTATCAACAACTATGTCTAACTGTCCCTACTTAAGTGCTCATATTTCAACATTATATTGTTTATGTTATCAACAACTATGTCTAATTGTCCATGCTTAAGTGCTCATATTTCAACTTTATATTATCCGTGTTATCAACAACTATGTCTCACTGTCCCTACTTAAGTGCTCATATTTCAACATTATATTATCCGTGTTATCAATAACTATGTCTAACTGTCCACGCTTAAGTGCTCATATTTCAACATTATATTGTTTATGTTATCAACAACTATGTCTAACTGTCCCTATTTAAGTGCTCATATTTCAACTTTATATTGTCTGTGTTATCAACAACTATGTCTAACTGTCCACGCTTAAGTGCTCATATTTCAACTTTATATTGTCCGTGTTATCAACAACTATGTCTAACTGTCCATGCTTAAGTGCTCATATTTCAACTTTATATTGTTTATGTTATCAACAACTATGTCTCACTGTCCCTACTTAAGTGCTCATATTTCAACATTATATTGTCTGTGTTATCAACAACTATGTCTAACTGTCCCTACTTAAGTGCTCATATTTCAACTTTATATTATCCGTGTTATCAACAACTATGTCTAACTGTCCATGCTTAAGTGCTCATATTTCAACTTTATATTATCCGTGTTATCAACAACTATGTCTAACTGTCCCTACTTAAGTGCTCATATTTCAACATTATATTGTTTATGTTATCAACAACTATGTCTAACTGTCCATGCTTAAGTGCTCATATTTCAACATTATATTGTTTATGTTATCAACAACTATGTCTAACTGTCCCTATTTAAGTGCTCATATTTCAACTTTATATTATCCGTGTTATCAACAACTATGTCTAACTGTCCCTACTTAAGTGCTCATATTTCAACATTATATTGTTTATGTTATCAACAACTATGTCTAACGTCCCTATTTAAGTGCTCATATTTCAACTTTATATTATCCGTGTTATCAACAACTATGTCTAACTGTCCCTACTTAAGTGCTCATATTTCAACTTTATATTGTCTGTTTTATCAACAACTATGTCTAACTGTCCCCACATGGACAGTGACATATTTTTCTATCTGAGCCTTTAGGGCTTTGAGTTGATGTTTGTTTAATATTAAAAAGTTTAGTTGCATGCTCCTTTACAGGAATTTGCACTCAACCCCAGCATTTATTCTCTGTTTGTGATTTACTAGGCAGTGTTAGTTCCATAGTTTACCATTGCTTCTCTGAACTGCCGATGCTTTATATCATTGAAATCAATGCAAAGCCATCTGTTTCCAAATTGCCAGCAGCTAATTTTGAACCCTCGACACGAGATAATGAGGATTTATGAAACTGCTCATCTCACTATCCCCTAAGTCACTGTGGTGGTTTGTGTAATGTATCTATGATATCTGTTCATCGGATCCTTGAGCTTCCTCTAACTCTCTATAGCCAGTTCTTCTTTTGTAGGCAGAAAACATTGGCTGATAAAGCTTTATTCTCACAGGATGTCCAGACCACTTTATGTGTTCTCAATCTCTCTCTCAGTCCGTCTCTCTCCGTGTGTCTCTCTCTCCATGTGTCTCTCTTCTCTTCTTTCCCCTCTGCATACTTGCCTGCCTGTCTGTCTGTCTATCCACCTGCCTGTCTGCTTGTCTCATATTCATTCACTCGGGAAGGCTAACCTGGTCAACGAACACCCCCTGAAGTCGGATGCGTTGGCCTACGGGCACATAACCTGACAGCGCGCAGTTACGTCTGAAAAAACACTCCAGTTGAACGCAGAAGAAGAATATTCATTCAGTGCAGGTTGTGGCACAATTTTCTAATGTAATATCAGTTATCAGTTGGGGCATCTTCATTGCACTCCGGACAGGTCCATAGGTGCTCAGGTCCTCCCCCCAGTATATGCATCAGCGTCCGGTGGCTAATAGTGCCAGTTCTGTGTTGGTTAACGAGGCACCTCGTTTTCCCGATGTACCTCTCGTGTCTGGCCGTGCCAATTCTTACTCCCTAGTCTTTCATCCTGGACAGCGATGTGGATTCACTGACGTCAAAGTCTTCTGTTCTCGACATGTCTTTAAGGACGTTAATAACATCGGCACGATCCATGGGCTGGCCATCTGCAGGGGGTGCAGAGCCAGCCAGTTCATCAGCTCGTTCATTTCCCTCAACTCCCGCACGTCCCGGGACGAAGATGTAATCTCATGTAATAATTTCTAATGATGTTTCTATGAGAAACTGCAGGTTTTCTGAAATATTTCATGTCACCTGCGATGAGTGGTGATGCTCTTGTGGTTTAGACAGCATCCGTGTTTGACACTGGTTGGTTGAGCTGTGAAAAACTTTCAAAAATAAATCAGTCAGTATGTCAGCTGAAGACACAAAACATGAACTCACACCATTAAAAATCTGACAAAAGAGAGGAATATGAGTTTGTTTTCAAATGGAGCAGGTGGTGGCCAGTAATAATAATAATAATAATATAAACTCCAGTGTTGAGTAAGCATGGCAGGAGACTTATAATCATCAGAAGTCCCCCTTCCACGAATGCCTTGGCCTCTTTAACTTCTTCGGGATGAGAACACAGTCCTGATCCAAGACTGGAGATCGTATGAGATACCACAATAAAAGTCCTTAAACAAAACCTGCTAGGGGGCCTGCGATGTGCCAGGGCTAGCATGTTTTGTAGACCTGAACACACAGAGGAATTGGTGGCCAGTCTTTTCCTCTTTTAGTGGATGATGAATGGAGGTGTCGACCCTCGCCTTACCGCGCTCATGACACTCTCACTCTAGCCACTTAGCAATAACATTAACACACTTGTTTGTATGAGATGGCAAGACAGAACTTCCCACACTTATCAGCATGACACCTGGAAACTGCACAGACAAATGCAAAGAAAAGATCGGCCTATGACAGTGGGAGCAATTGATAGAGATGATGGTGTGCGCATGACAACAGACAAAGAGAAAGGGGAGGCGTTTCTCCAGAGATTTTTAGAGCAGACCAATCATAATGATGCGGACACCAGGGATGCAGTTAGAGAGGAATTATCTGGCACCATGAAGAATATGCATTATGAAGACATCATACGAGTTGAAGATGTTAAACATATTTTGAAAAAGGCAAACGACATGGCACCAGGGCCCGATGGGGTTAGGTATGGCCACATGAAGGCTTTGAGCGATGCAGACCTGAAGGAAATGACCGACTGCTTTAACCAGAGCATTAGGACAGCATCAGTACCGCAGGATTGGGTGCACAGCTATCTCATCCCTCTCCCAAAACCATTCAAGGATCATTCAAAGCTTAGTGGCTTTAGGATCATCACTCCTTCAAAATACATTTGGGAAGGTTCTAGAGAAGATAGTTGCTGTCAAGCTGCAAGAGTTCTTGGAAAGGGGGAAGCTTCTTCTAAGAGGCCTGGGGAGCTACAGGCCAGGAAAAGATACCTGGTCAAATGCAGCCACTTTTGCCTTTGATGTTTATGAGGGGTTCCAGAGTAGACAGGAAACGATGGCGGTAGCGCTTGATCTCGAGGATGCATACAATAGAGTTCGATATGATATTTTGATGACCATACTGATGGAGAAGGGGGTCAATCCCTGGTTGGTGAACTGGATAGCAGTCGTCCTAAATTCTCGCTGGTTGCTCTTCGTCTGGGTGCATGGACCTCAGAGCCACATATTTTAACTCCGGGACTGCCTCAGGGATCAGTAATCTCACCGGTGCTCTTTAATGTGTATATGAGCAAGATTGCAAACCTAGAAGCACCAGGGGTTGGAAGGATACTAACATTTGCAGATGATATAGGCAGGGGAGAGATAGGGAGCAAACAGCCCAGGAGCTACAGGCAACAGTAGACAATGTGATTGACTGGTGCACTGAAATGAGTGCTGTCATCCACCCAGAAAAGGCAGCTGTTTTGTGGTGCTCTCTGGACAACAGGATTGTGAGAGCTGATGTCCCAAGCCTCACGATAGATGGTAGAAGCGTCAACAGAGAGAACAAACTGAAGTATCTGGGAATCACATTTGACAGGAGCCTGTCCTTCAAGGACCATGTGGAGACGGTTGTGACAAGGTCTCAAAAGGGACTCAATGCACTTAAAACTATGGCTGCAATGGACACAGAGCAGAGAATGCTTTTCACACTATACCAGCACTTGATCCTCTCAGTGATTGATTATGGACTAGGACTGCTCACTGTCTCAAAGAGTCAGCTGGTGAAATTAGAGCGCATACAGAACGAAGCTATGCGAGTCATTCTGGGATGCACCAGAGACACCCCAGTTGTGTGTATGCGTTACATCCTTGGTTTGCCGTCTGTTGCAGGTAGGCTCAAGGTGATGCAGGCGAAGGCATACCTCAGAGTAGCTGCAGACACAGATCACCCGTTGCATGAGGCGCTGGATGCCATTAAGGGTCAGCGACTGATAAGAGGGAAATCATGGATGGCTCAGGCGGAGGATACGATCAGGCAGGTGTGCCCCTTGGAGAACATTAGGAGAGGAGAAGAGTGGGTCAGAGTGCAGCGGAGCAGTCAGACTTGTGCAGAGTTATAATCACATTGAGCTGGGAGTGCAGGGAGTGGCCAGCAGGGGCCACGGAAGTGGAAATCCAGCAACTAATTCAGGATAATGCTCGCTCAGGTGATGTGATTATCTACACAGATGGGTCGGTGTTGAGAGGTAGGAGAAGTGCCTGGGGGTTCTTAGCAAAAGCCAATGGTCGACGTTTGGTGCAGGAGAGCCTGGCATATGATACCACAACATCTAGCTTAAGAATGGAGGTGGAGGCGGTCAGTGCAGCTTTCCGCTGGATGGAGAATACGATACACACACACATCGTGATTGTAACTGACTCAGAAAGCATGCTGAGTAGGGTGAAGGACAGGCAAGCTTCGTGCAGAGTGGCTTGCTTCGCTTCGGAAGTCACGGGTGACAAGCATCGTCTGGATCTTTTCTCCGGGGCATGCTGGTGTGCTGGGGAATGAACAGGCGGACAGATTGGCTGGCTCGGCAAAACTTGGTGGAGTATTGATGCATGACAAAGCAGATGTGGTTGCGACCTTGTGGGAGCATGTGTACACCTCGGAGGAGCAAATGGATCACCATGGTCTGGCAAGAATGCGACAGCGAGGGGTGACGAGGGGATCTGGCCGACGATCAACGCTCAGAGGAAAGGCGAGACGGACATATAATCAGATTGCTACTGGTACTATTAGTGTTGGAACTCTTCGCTGGCTGCTGAGGATGGGGACAGGAGCGCTTATGGGAATGCCCCGAATGCTGTGATGTCGGTTCCTAAATCAATCAATCAATCAATCAATCAGCATGACACATTATGATGATGATGTTGATAAGATGCAGAGGATGAACACGAGCTACAACTGTTACTGAGGCCGCAGAGCACATACTTGATGGTGCAGGTGTTGAAGTATTGACACAGCAGTGTGATAAGTGTAGCAATGTTAGTGAAGATTATGGTGAGAAATAAGGAGATAATGAAAGTGCAATAATAAATAATGTTCTTGTATCACATTAATGTATTTGTAATATCCATTTGTGACTTACTGACTTCCTCCCATGTAACACCAAGATATTTCTGAGTATTTACTGGACTTATCAGACTATATAGGTTTGATAAACTTTAAAAGATCTTAACTTTGCGTTTTCATTTACAATTTGTATTTGTCCTTACCCAGGTTGGCATAAGAGAGACCCTGACAACCCACTGTACAAACCCATCGAGATCTTAAATAAACTGGTGGCAGAAAACAAGTTGGGCATAAAGACAGGCCAGGGCTTTTATTCTTACAATAATAAATAAGTGACATATTTTAGTCTGCTCATGGCGTATATTTTCTTCTATATACTTATAGACTTCAGCTAGTACTTATTGGCTTTCTCAAGATTATGCCTCTTAATGCAATTTATCCAACAATAGATGTCAGTAAATATGCCAAATTAGACATATTGTGTGGGAATGTAGTTTCACCTGTGCCTGTTTCAAAAACTCTTTTATTCATAGCATATATATTCTTGATGTAGGTTCTATTATTCTTAATTGTTTTTTTGACTTTACAATCAGTATTGTTAGCCAAAGAAAGAATATAATAATGCAGTCAGTTATATTGAGTGTCATCAGTTGTACCTTTTTGATGTAAAATGTAGGGCAATATTGTTTGGAACCTTGCCGCCTTGGCAGACGATAGTTTGTAAAATGGAGTTATACCTCTCCATAACAAAAGCCTGGGCTAAATTTAGAGATAATGTGGTGCCCATGCAGCATGATCTCTTCCTACCTGCCTAGTTTACTCCATAGGAAAGATAACACCATTACGTCTGGAACAAGACAGGCTGCAGAAGCTGCCGGATCAGCAAAGCAATGCTCTGTCTACCTGTTGGAGCTTCCATCCTAAACCAGTTGCTGACCAAGGCTTAGGGCCTGGTCTGCCCTGCCATGACATTTATAGTCTTTAGGTTGCATTTCCTCGCACTAGCGTAAGGCTTGTACCCTCTCAATTGCACTCCTCTGCCCAAAGCCATTGGCCCAATGCGGGGTGTCGGGTTTGGTGAGCGATACCCAACATTTAATGCTAATAGAAAGCAGGTAGTGCTGTCTACTGTCGTACAGTAGCTCGGTTATATCTGACTAAGACCTGACACCAATGTAGGGATTATAGATTAGGAAAATGTGGTTGCTGTTTTGTAAATCTTAATTCTGTATAACAGTGTCTTTGCTATTCTAATGCAATTGTTAAGATACACTGGGGGAAGATGAGAATTTGCTCTTGTTCTGTCAGCACATGCTTGCTAGATTTACTGATTGGTAATTTTAGCAAATCTGTTGTAACAAAAACAGTGTCCATTCTTAACATGAAATTTGTTACATTCACAAATACATGCAAGCATATGTGTGCACACACGCACAGTTTTCTTTCTTATAACCAGAAATTCTTACTCCCATTTGCCCAGGACTTATAGGCATTTAAATTCTATAAATATGCAACTGATGATTGTATTTAAAATGTACCATGTATTTTACTTATATTTTCATATTTGTCTTTCATTGTCAACTTGTATATTTTTGTATTGGTGTGTTGAGTCTTTGCTCACTAGCTCAGAAGGGAGCAATGTGATCTTTATTTATGCATGAATGTGTCACCCAAGGAGACAAATTCACAATGGTGTTTTGTTATTGCATAAGACACCACAAAATGCTCATCTTGAGGTCATGTTATAAGCTTCTGCAAGAAGCAAATAAAAACCGTAACTGATTAGTGAAATTAGACGCAGTCAAAATTGTTTGGGCACATTATGAGATGAAATAAACTAGAGAATTTGGTAACAACTGGCAAGATTAAGGGGAAAAGAACAAGGGGAAGGCAGAGAAGTACATATCTGAATGGCTTGGCCACCTGGCATGGTCGAGACAAGAACACAGAGCTGATCCACGACTCTGGTTATTGACATGGCACATAATGATGATGATGAGTAGGCAGGGACTGGATCAGATCATGACAATGTGAAGATCGAAGTAATCAGATCATGACAATGTGATTGAAGTAATCAGATCATGACATTGTGAAGATTGAAGTAATCACATCATGACAGTGTGAAGATTAAAGTAATCAGATCACGACAATGTGAAGATTAAAGTAATCAGATCATGACAATCTGAAGATTGAAGCAATCATATCATGACATTGTGAAGATTGAAGTAATCAGATCATGACGATGTGAAGATTGAAGTAATCAGATCATGACAATGTGAAGATTGAAGTAATCAGATTACGACAATGTGAAGATTGAAGTAATCAGCATAGTCCATACACACTACTTCAGTAGCACTGGACTGAATTTTGTGTGTGGATTAGCTTTCCCTTTTACAGGTGCCCCTCGCCATCAGGCGAACCTACTCCGACTACAGAGGTACTTGTAATTTAAGTCCCCAAGTCAAGGTTGATAGGTCAACATGTTAGTCCAGCTGTCCGGTGTAGGTGTTGAACCCCTTAACTGGACATCAGCACACCAGATGTTCAAGAACATATATTCTAATCCATTCAGCCATGCTGACCTCACTGGTTTCCCTGAAGCTAACCCTCTTATTCAGTGCAGAATGTTGCCCTCATCACTGGCTACCAAAATGTTTCCCAGTTGAACTGAGCTAAGAACAGACATCACTGCACTCAGGACATTCCCATGCGTGCTCCATCCCCTCGTTCAACAGCCAGTGAAGAGTCAAACTACTAATCCTTCCCACCACTATCTGACTGAAAGTTCTAGTCTTCCCTCTCAGTTTTTGAGATTCTTCCAGAACCCTTGCTGATTCCCCGCAATATCATTCTTTCCACATACAAGTTCTCAATCTGTTCCCCTGGCTCCTCCACCTGGTCCCACAGGTGCTGGGCCACCTCTCCCTTGTTCATAAGCAATCTACCACCAAGAGGTGCATTCCCTGCCAGCCTATCAGTCTGTTCATTCCCCAGCACACCAGTATGGCCAGGGCAAAAAATCCATACAATTCTCACAATCTCTGACCTCTGAAGCGAGAACAGCCATTCCACATGAAACGTTCCTTTCTCCACCTTACTTTTGGAGTCCATAATGAATGCAATGTGTGCTGTAATGGTCTCCTCTAACCAGTGTAATGCCACTGTTACTGCTTCCACCTCCATACTCAAGCTGGTCTTTGTAGTAAAAGTTTCCCAACCGTTGCTAATTCTCCTGTGTCATGAATCCTCATGCCCAAGCTGCCTGCAGTGCCTTTTGTCCTCTTTATGCTGGTCACTCCCTGCCTTCTCTTTCAGGAACCACACCTTCTATCACTATCCTTTCCAATCCATTGTGATTTAGTCAGTAAAATATACATACCTGGGGGATTAGATTGTGGAGGCTCTGTGATGTTTAGTTTAGTTTAGTCGAAGGATCAACATCACGGCACACGGGTGCAACCCATAAGTGCTCCTTTCTCCTCCAAACTCAAGCCTGAGTCCGGAGAAACTCGGCTCAATGCATGAACTCCGTAGTACGGACAAGAATCCTGAAATACTTTGGGTAGATTTTTAACTCAAAATTTTGCCCGGGAAGCACCTTTAAGCTACTCTTTTTCGATTTCCAACTGCCAAGGGATGTTTTACGTGCGTAACAATACACATGGGCATTCGATCTCACTACCCAGAGACAAGGGGAAATTTTATTACTAGAAGTCCACGTGAAAAAAATCCTGGCCCTCACCGGGGCATGAACCCAGGACCTCCAACATTTGAGACGGACACCATGCCTCGAGACCACTCAGCCCCCCCCCCCCCTCCCCTGGTTCGAAACAAAGCCTGTTCTGTCACAATGTAAAATGTAAAAAAGATGAAATGTTAATACACATGGCAAAGCTTAGACCAAACTCCTGTCATCTTTGTCAGGAAAAGACCCAAACAAAGCCTTTGTCACTTTTAGGCTCAAGAAACATTGTCCTAGTAGCAATTGAACACATGTGTTCACAGATGGTTCAGCTATGGAGGTTACAAAAACAGGGAGACAGGTGAATCTATATTACACATCCCACTGGCAACACAGAGACACATTTTCTTGTGATAGGGAAAGCTTTCACCATCTTCAGAGCAGATGCAGCAGCCCTAACTGGAGCTGTGCAGACTCTTGTAATCAAGGGGTAGTGAATAAAAAACAGTATTTTCAACAAGCTCATATATGTCCTCCAAGTCATCTTATGCTTCAATAAGGACAGACAAATTCAGGAAAAATAACAAGACACGCCTCAATTATGTTGAAAATAAACAAAAATATCAGACAAATGACAAAGAAGAAGAAATATTGATTACTGAAAACAAGGAAGTAGTTAGGTTAAACAAGAAAACACATACAAAATAGACAACTGGCGGCTCAAAACACAAGTGATACCATGTTTGTTTATACTAGATACATCTTGCATTGAACCTTATTTCCTTCACAGCCAAAATTGTGTGCTGTAAAATTTGCTTTTATTCTTAGTGGTTCTATGTCAGATTCTGTTATGTCTTGCCCCAGACCTACTGTACAACTTCTTGAACCTGTATTGAACTGACCTGGTCTCTTTATCTCTAATGGTTTGTAGATCTTCCTCATGTAGACATTTGTCTCTTTGCACACTACCTGTGTATTTGACTAGTGCATGAGAGACCAAAATCAGTTGTGCCTTTTCTTTATGACCCCCGATTGTTCTGTTCCCCTTTGTGTTTGGTTAGTCTTGTCTTTAATGTCAGGAGCCATGTCTTCCAAATGATACTTTATTGCAAGGTGACAAAGGTTTCAAGCAAACCACATGTTGGCACAGTTGTCTTGCACTTCTGTGTGTTACTTCATTGAGTCTCTTCTTAATTCTATATGTGCTCATCGCTGTGAGGCGGATGTTGAATTGTAGCAGATTTGTTGTAGCTTCTTTATCAAAATCACACTAAAAGATATTACAACAGTCTGTGAAATTTGTATCAGATTTGATGTAGCTTCTCTATCAAATTCCCACTATAAGCTACCACAACAGTGTGTTTTTAATCTATCGTGTGACTCTCTTTGCTGCTTCTTGTAGTCTCTTTCACTAGAGTACTTTCTTAAAGTTCCATTCATTCTAAAGACCTCTTCTCTCTTCACATGTTCTGTCTACATGGCGGTTTCTACTGTGGAGATACCTCACTGGCAGTTGGTTGTGTTTTGAAATATAGTCATCATGTTATTTTAATCATGTGTCCCAGTCAACTTGTGATTATTATTGTAAAATGATTAGTTAAACTGCTGTATGTACATACAATCTTGTGTACAAGACAAAATAAACTACTTTTTTTGTAATTAATAAAAATAAAGCCTACAAAGTTATTTATGTTTTATGTTTTTATTATGATTTGTTGTACATTTTAATGCCATTGTTACTGTTTTAAAGCCGTTACTACCAACATAAATACAGACACTAAACAGTAGTATCAGAACAGTTGTCTTAAATGATTCCATGCAACAAAAATGTATCATATTAGAATAGTGCAGGAGCAGCCGACGTGGTTGAAAGAGTGCATAAGAGTGCATAAGAGAGATAAGAGTGCATCAGGTGCGCTGATGGTGGGTTAGAGGTTCATCCCCTACACTGATCCATTGGTCTTCAGTGTTGACTGCTCCTTCAGAAAGCAGTGGCAAACTACTGAATGTAAAATTATCTAGAACATTACCCTGAGGTTGATTGCAATGTCCTGCAAAGAAAACATGCAATTTTTTTATGTTGAAGAAATCACAGTGGCATAATGTAATGGTTAGCACACTTGTTTACCAAGACAGTGGTCTTAGTTCTTCTTCTTCTTTGCATTCATCCGGAGTATTTTTTCAGATGTGATTGTGGTGTGTCTGGTTAGGCACCCTTGGGCCGAAACCACATCCGACTTTTTGTGTACATTTTTTACTGGTTAGCATTCCTGTGAGACTCTCACTTTTGTGGTGCCGTCCGCATCCCAACTGGTCAAGTCGGAACGGTCGAATACTTCACGATCAGCCCTCAAGGGAAGGCAGGGACAGCCCATGGCATTTCCGCCATCCAGAGGGCCAACACATAGCGCCGTGGTGTTGGGCTCAACAAGGGAATCGTCACATCCTGCCCATGGCTGCTTTAATTCCTCACTTAAATATATTGGGCATTTAGTTCGCCCTGGGCCGTTTCCGCAAAAACCAGACCGGTCTGCAGACGGTATCCACTCAGCGAGTTTTTTATTCGGACATGTGCTTGTCGCTGTGCCCGGGGACAATATAGTCAGAGCACGACTCTATAGATCCGGGCACGACGGACATTCAGAAAACTAGCTAGTCAGAGCTGTTCCGGACACGAGCTATTCGGAAAACTAGCTAGTGAGAGCTGGTCCGGACACGAGCTACTCGGAAAACTAGGTAGTCAGAGCTAACCTAGCACGAAAGACATTTCACTCGAACGTTTTATGCGTTGTGCCTGATTTATTTGCACCCGTAAGCCAGCATATCCGACTTCAGCAGGCATTTTTACGGGTTTGCCTTCCCGGGGTTTCGAGAGACATTAGACTTTTTCTGCTGTGGTGTCGCCCACATCTCAGCTGGTCAAGGTAGAATGGTCAAAGCTCCCCCGATGTGTCTCCACCTTGCCGTGGTGGGGGAGCTTGCGTGTCCCATTGACCCCATCTGCTTGCTTGGATGAAAACTACACATCGGACAACTTATGGGATAGGGGCCAGACTAAGAGAGACACAACCTGCTGCTCTACAGGTAGACCAAGGATAGCAGTCAAAAGATTAAATCAGGTACACGAAGGCAGAAGACCTTGGTCTGGACAATACTCTAAGGCTCTCTGTCGAGGGCTGTGGCTGAACGCCTCTAAGCCACAAACCCTCGGATCTGAGAGCCGGGCCGATACCCACCTACCGAAAAATAGAGGTGAGATACTGAGCAAGCTACATGCTCAGGTCTGATACAAGTTCGAAGGCTCTCAGCTGGGGGATATGAGAGATCCCCGGATGAGAGGGCCTGGCCGTTTCTCGTTCACTGCTGCACGAAGGTAAGGTGCTGAGCCGGCAGCACATGTAGCCTACCTCGTGTGCGAGTACAAAAAGTCAGAAAAGTGCCCCAGTTGAATGAAATGGTTACGAAAACTGTCTGTATCTAACTCATAGAGAGTGTAGACAAAAGTGGAAAAAAGTCTCAATAACATGAAATGGAACACACGGCTAGCGAACCTATTGCGTGGTCCGAAGTCAAAAGCAAAGCTTACCGAGTGGATGTCGCCCTCAGTCTGACCATTCCTGGTTGTACTTGAGCGACCAGTGGCAAGCGAGATGCCCAACACATGGAAGTGAGGAACTGAAGCAGCCATGAGCAGGACGTGGCAACTTCTCGGGTGAGCCCAGTCTCAGAGCAATATGTGCCGGCTCTGCGATTATGGAAGCCTCCTTGGATAGCGAGGGAATGCCCATGGTCTGCCCCTGCCTTCCCTTGAGGGTTGACCATGATGTCGTTGACTGTTCTATCTTGACCAGCTGAGATGTGGGCGGCATCACAACAATAGGATAGGAAGGCTAACCTCATTAAAAAATGCCCGCCGAAGCCGGAAGTGCCGTCCTGCGGGTGGCAAAATAAAAATTGGCACTACGCATTTACGTCCGAGTGAAACATCTCATCTGAATGTCTCTCGTGCTAGGAACAGCTCTGACTACCTAGTTTCCGAATGCCGCTCTTGTTTGGAACAGCTCTGACTAGGTAGTTTTCCGAATGTCCATCGTGCCTGGAACAGCTCTGATAGGCACAAAGACAAGCACATGTCCGAACCGAAAACTCGCTGAGTGGATACCATCTGCAGACTGGTCTGGTTTGTGCGGGAACGGCCAGTCGGTGAAGGATAGCCCAATATATTGAAGTGAGGATTTAAAGCAGCCATGGGCAGGACGTGACGATTCCCTCGGTGAGCACAGTACCAGGGCGCTATGTGTCGGCCCTGCAACTATGGAAGCAACCTTGGATGGCGGAAAATGCTATGGACGGTCCCTGCCTTCCTTTGAGGGATTACCGTTGTCTTCGACCGCTCCAACTTGGCCAGCTGGGTTGTAGATGGCACCGCAAAAGTGAGAGTCTCCCAGGAATGCTACCTGGTCAAAAAAAGCACGCTATAACCGGATGTGTTGGCCTACGGGTTTCGGCCCAAGGGTGCATAACAGACACACCGCAATCACATCTGAAAAAACACTCCGGATGAACGCAAATAAGAAGAAGAATGGTCAAAGACATCATGATTAATCCTCAAGGGAAGGCAGGGGCAGACCATGCGCATTCACCGCTATCCAAGGAGGCTTCCATAAATGCAGAGCCGGCACATAGCGCTCTGAGACTGGGCTCACCCGAGGAGTCCCCAAATCCTGCTCGTGGCTGCTTTAATTCTTCACTTCCATGTGTTGGGCATTTCGTTTTGCCACTGGTCGCTCCCCACACAAACCAGGGATGGGCAGTCTGCAGGCAACATCCACTCATCAAGCTTTCGCTTCTGGCTACCATGTGATGGATTCGCTAGCCAAGCGTTCCATTTCGTGTTTTTGAAACGTTTTTTCCACCTTTGACTACGCTTACTCTTGGGTATAGATACAGACTTTCATTGTAACTACTTCTTGCAACTAAGCCGCTCTGCCATTTGCCACCTTAAGTACCGCTCACGAGGTAGGCTACATGTGCTGCTGACTCAGCACCTTACCTCCGTGTTTCAGTGAGCATAATACAGCCAGGCCCTCTCACCCAGGGATCCCTCATATCCCCCAGCTGAGAACCTTTGAACAAGTACCTGAACTAAGCATGTTGAGTGCTTAGCACCTCACCTCTATTTTTCAGTAAGTAGGTATCGGCCCGGCACTCACATCCGAGTGTTTATGGCTTAGAGGCGTTCAGCCATATCCCTCAGCTGAGAGCCTTAGAGTATGTGTCCAAACCAAAATTTAGTGGCATCGTGCCCCTGATTTAGACTTTGACTGCTGTCCTCAGTCTACCTGCAGAGTAGCAGGTTGTGTCTCTCTTGGTCTGGCCCCTACCTCAAAATCAGTCTGACATGTAGTTGTGCTTCTGTCGGCGTAGCTTTTGGGGTCACAAGGACACTCAAGCCTCCCCCCTCCCCTCCCCACTGTGACAAGAGACACATCGTGACAGCTTGTGACACAGTGCTGCCAAGATAGGTGAATTTGTCCACAACACTTAGTCTATGACTATTCACCTTGGTATTCGGTACGGTGTAATTATTCCCTGGAGCTGGCTGGTACATAACTACAGTCTTCTCCAAGTTGATATTGAGCCCAAAGTTGGCACAGGCATATGTGAAGGCTGAAGCATTGTGTTGCATATCTACCTCTGAGTTGGCATATAGAGCGTAATCATCAGCAAACAGCAGTTCTCTGATGGTGTCGCTGGTAGTTTTGGGTTTAGCTTTCAGCCTTCTGAGATTGAACAACTTTCCATCCATGCGGTAGTTGAAGTCTATTCCAATGTCGTTGTTCTCGAAAGCATTCGTCAGCATAGCTGAAAACAGAGGCTGAACAGTGTTAGTGCCTGGATACATCCTTGCTTCACTCCATTGGTGACAGGAAAGGGCTCAGACAGTTCACCATTTTCCTGTACTCTTGCCTGCATTTTTTTTTTTTTTAGCATATCCTTTTTACAGGACTTAGCTGTCAACATCAGCATCTTTCAGCTGTATGTTTATCTCTTGGCAAGATTACGCTCAGTAGTTTGCCATTGCTTTCTGAGCGGCCGGCTCAGTATCCCGCAAGTCACGAGCGGGGGTCGAACCACCTCAGCTCTCGCTCTGCTACGAGACTCTGCGTGACAAACGGGATTACAGAGAGAAAGTGTTGTAACCCCACAGCCAGAGAGACCGGCCTTGCCTGCATACCATCATGAAATAGCCGCACTATATTGACAAACTTTCGTGGACAGCCATATTTCGCCATAATCTTCCACAGTCCTTCTCGTGCTGACTGTATCAAAAGCCTTGGTAAGGTCAATGAAAGTGGAGAACATTTCGGAGTTCTGTTCCTGACATTTCTCTTGCAGCTGCCTTGCAGCGAAAATCGTGTCAACAGTTCCTTGTTCTTTTCTGAAGCCACATTGACTCTCAGGAAGAAGACCTTGATCGAGATGGGCCGTGAGGCGATTGAGAAGAATTCTGGCGAGTATCTTCCCTGCAATTGAGAGCAAGGCGATGCCTCGGTGGTTGTCACAGTATTGGCTGTTTCCTTTACGTTTGTAAAGGTGGAATATTGACGCGTTCATGAAATCTTGTGACATGGTCTCTTTCACCCATATGTTTGTAAAGACTTGGTGAAGCTGCTCTGTTAGGACCGGCCCACCTGCCTTGTATATCTCTGTTGGGATGGAGTCAGGACCAGGTGCCTTGCCGCTGGAGAGTTGCTGGATGGCTTTGTTTACTTCCACTATGGTTGGCAGGCCATCAAGTGTATCATTAGTGGGAACTTGAGGAAGGCAGTTATTGGTTTCACCATCGAAGAAGGAAGTTGCATTTAAGATGTTGCTGAAATGCTCTACCCAGGGTGAAAGGATTTCTTTCTTATCGGTGACCAATGTTCCCCCATCTGCACTGAGGAGGGGAACTGTGCCTTTTAGTGAGTCGTAGAAGTTTTTCCTATCATGTCTGTCAGCAAATGGGCTGGACCCAGGATTTCCATATCAGTGTTGTAAATTATGTCCTTTAGGGCTCTCCACTCTGTTTCCGCATCCTGTTTAGCTGCAGCATTGGGCTTGAGGCTTCCAGCATATTTTCAAATGACAGCTGCATTTTTGTGCTTGTCTTTTTCATTGGTCATGGTTGAGTAGACACTCACGATGGTTGCATGCTTCTTTCCTTTTAGCAGGTGTAACTTGATGGTCATAAGCCTGTCATTTATAGCCTTCGGAAATTCAGCTGGTTTGCCAACCATGGCCGACTTAATGGCAAATCCCACACAGGACTGGCGTCTTTCCTCGCTTTTCCTCCCACTCCAGAAGAATGTGTATCCGGCACATTCTTCACAGATTTGGCCTTCTTCTGCAAGACTGCAGACCCTCAAGGCTGCAATGTCGATGTTGTACCTGCCCAGCTCACTCCCAATCAGTGCTGTTCATTTCTCTGGGCCCGAAGCACAGTCTTTATCAAGTAGGGTGCGTAAATTCCAAGTTCCGATTGTCAATGGAATATGGTTTGCTCTTTTAGCTTTATCTGTGTTTTCTTTGTATGTCAACAGTGAGAATATGGTACCCACCAACCGCGGCTAGCTGATTAGGTAATGATGGAGCAGGCAATGTTTAAGGCACCTTTTCTAGCCCCTTCCTCATGCTATGGAGATGAGCAGTGGTTTCCTATAGAGGGCTGCTCAGTCGCTCAGGGGGCTGCCGAATCCCACTGCTGCTCTGGTCAGTAGAAGACGACTATATGTCCTGAGCGCAGGTCTGCAATTACGGCTGCCAGCGTACCCACGCCTGCTGCTTCGCACATCGCCACAAGGGTTGAGGGTGATATATGAAATTGGATGAAGAATTACTTTCGCGATGAATTGGATTAAAGTGAGGAAGAGTTGCACAACTCGTTGACCTCACTCTCTCGCCTGAGTTAATCTGAGTCAGTGGCAAGTCAAGCCAGGACGACTGGAGACAAATACAGGTGCAGTTGATGACCAGGGCTCTCTACGTGCCTTGCCGTCTTCATTACGTTCCACAACGCTTTGCAGGTAAACGCTGTCTTGCCCGTTGAATCAACAATGATTTCTTCCGCGCAGTCTGCTGAGTCCTGTCTTCACATGCTGGGTAGGGTTGACACCAAATCGACTACCCACGCCTGGTTTAGCCAGCCTGTCACAGCCGTTGCCCAGGGGGAAGGGGGGAGGGTGGCTGCTGTCGCATGCTGACAGCTACTAGGAGCCACAAGCGTGAGCTGGATGTCAGGCTTGGACCAGTGGGGGGGGGGGGGGGTCCCTGAAAAGAGCGTGACAGTCATCCTTACCAAAGGTACTACCAATGCCTGTCACCCCGTACATTTACGCAGAATATATACAGATGCATACATTTACATTGTCAGTGTAGATACATACATATATAGACGTATAAATTCACATCAGCTAAGTAGATTCAGGCATATGTAGAAGCATACATTCACAATGGCATAGTAGATACAGATATATACAGGGTGTTTGTAAAGTATCACTATACTTTGTATGTAGAACAGCTGTTTGTTGGAGAGTATGCTTTCCGTTTGCAAGATGAAAACATACTCTCCAAAAAACAGATGTTTTACATGCAAAGTGTAGTGAGACTTTACAAACACCTTGTATAGAAGCATACATTCGCATTGGTTGACAAGAATAGATACAGACATATATTGAAGCATACATTCACACTGGAAGAGTAGATGCAGACATATATAGTAGCGTACATTCACATTTGCAGAGTAGACAAGCCTACATGATGGCATGCATTCAAACTGACAGAGTAGACAAGCCTACATGATGGCATGCATTCAAACTGACAGAGTAGACAAGCCTACATGATGGCATGCATTCAACTGACAGAGTAGACAAGCCTACATGATGGCATGCATTCAAACTGACAGAGTAGACAAGCCTACATGATGGCATGCATTCAAACTGACAGAGTAGACAAGCCTACATGATGACATGCATTCAAACTGAAGAGTAGACAAGCCTACATGATGGCATGCATTCAAACTGACAGAGTAGACAAGCCTACATGATGGCATGCATTCAAACTGACAGAGTAGACAAGCCTACATGATGGCATGCATTCAAACTGACAGAGTAGACAAGCCTACATGATGACATGCATTCAAACTGAAGAGTAGACACAGACATATATAGAAGTGTACATTTACACTGGGAGAGTGGATAGACATATATAGAAGTATAGATTCACACTAGCAGAGTAGAAACAGACGTATATAGAAGTGTACATTCACATTGACAGGAATAGACAGGACATGTATAGAAGTTTACAGTTACACTGACAGACAAGATGCAGACTTAAACAAAAACAAACTAACTTCAAAAACATGTCATTCTAGACATTAGTTTTATTTGAATATGCACAATCAAGCTCTGATATGTATGAAAATGTCTCACTACATGAATAGTTCTAAGCATGAATACTTAACATGTGTGTCTTAAAGAAGGCCACATATTGATACGTAGCTAGAAAGTCAAGCCTTGTGACTGAAATCTACAGGGTGAACAAAATATATGAACACATAAATTCAAATGGAAGGCAAACGAAAGAGAGAAAGACCTACAAAACAAAATAGAGGAAGACTTAAAAAGACGGAGAAGAGATTTAGGGACACAAAGAGGCAGGTTTCCTAAATATGTGGCCATGGCAGAAGCGGTAAGACCTACTCTTTAGTTTCGAAATGTCATGGGAATTTCGGGTTTTACAAAGTATGACAAGGAATTCAACAGTGCAGCTCATGTACGCACCACATATAGTCTATGTACATAAATCACCTTTTATACAAACTGCCATGTACATATTTTTTTCCCGCATATCCCGTTTACAGGACATCGCTGTCAACATCATAAGTTTACCGCTGTCGTTGATTTCTTGGCAAGATTACGCTCAGTATTTATTATTTATTTATTGTGCCATTGCTTTCTGAGCTGCCGGCTCACTTATCCCTAAGTTACCAGCGCGGCGAGAACCGCTCCCAATTCTCGCGCGCTGCGTTACCCCACGTGGATAAACGGGATTGCGGAGAAAGTCATTTAACACCTAGGCCAGGGAGGCCTGCGCCATGTACATTAAAGTTGTTATATAATTTCCATTAGGATTGTAATTTAATCTTCATAGGATTGTAAAAATAATCATTAAGATTGTAAAATAATCATAACTAAAATAATCCACATGAGAATTGTAAAATCTAGATTATTATTGTAAACTATGTGCATAAGGATAGTAAAAAGCTACACTATAAATTGTAAAATAACATAACTGCAAAATAATGTGCATTTTAACACCAAAACAATCTACATTATAATAATAAAATAATATCAAAGTAAGAAGTATCTGTTATTATATAGTATTTCTAGTCATCTGCCATTCTTGAACACATATATGTACCATACATATCCTTCAACATCCATCCACATTCACTGATACAGATACACACATACACCCACACACACACACAGGCACGTACACAAAAACGTCCACACGCACACACTCATGGACGCATCGACGTCGGCCTCGCATGCAAGCTTGCCTCTAATGTAGTCATTTATGCACGCACCAATGAACATAAACACGCACGCAAACCACCACACATCCGCACTTCTTATCGGGGATCCACTCGGCAGTCCAGAAGCTCTCTGCCGACTTGAGGGTACTAGAGCTCGCGGCCTACTGAGGAGTCTAACAGCTCTTGGCCGACTGAGGGGTTCAAGAGTTCTCAGAAATCTGATGGGCTCAACAGTTTTCGGCCGACTGAAGGTTCGAAAAGCTCTCAGACATCTGAGAGGTGCAACAGGTCTCAGCCATCTGAGAGGTCCAACAGGTCTCAGCCATCTGAGGGATCCAAAAAGTCTCGGCTCACTGAGGGTCCCAAAATGTCTCTGCACATTGAACGGCCCCAAAGGTCTCTGCACATTGAACGGCCCCAAAGGTCTCTGCACATTGAACGGCCCCAAAGGTCTCTGCACATTGAACGGCCCCAAAGGTCTCTGCACATTGAACGGCCCCAAAGGTCTCTGCTCACAGAGGAGTCCAGTGGATCCAGAGATTCTTTTACCATAGCTGTGCCAAAGAGGTCTGCATTCATCCATACAAAGTCTCTTCTGGCTGGTTCGATCAAAGGGCATATGCTCATTGATGTATACAGAGGCTGTCTGCTGTGTGAGTGGCTTGTCATTGACAGATGGATCTGTAAGTGGAAAAAGATAATTTCAGGCTGTACTGAAGATTCAGAATTAAGAAAAATGGGATGTAATCTTGTAAATAATGGTTTAAAGATAAACAGAAATGAAAGAGGAAAGATTATGTATAATCATATTCTAGAACGCACGTACACAGATCAGAGTTCTCTCAATTAGTGCTAAAGAATTTGACGCGATGAATTTTTAATGTCGTGGTCCCGCATTTAATAACATGGAGGACTGTTCTAAAGATGCTAGATGTATGTTGGCCATAGAAATGCTGAGGTTAAATATTATTAAGGACCTATGGCACACACCAGCAACCACCATCATTAGCCGTGCAGATAAGCGTGCGCGGTCATGTTTTACCATCTAACACGGGATCAGCAAAAGAGTCGTGGATCTGCTCTGTATTCTTGCCGCGACCATGTCAGGTGGCCAAGCCATCCAGATATTTACTTCTCTGCCTTACCCTTGTTGTTTTTGCCCCTTTTTTTTGCCAGTTGTCACCAAGTCCTTCTGTTCATTTCTTCTCATACCTAACCCAACATATTTCGACTACTACGAATAATTTCTCTAATCAGTTTGTTGTTTTCATTTGTTTCTTGTGGCACTTGCTCATTGGTTTTCTGTCTGTTCATGGTATTCTTTGCCTTTTCCCTAGACACAACATTTCTGCTATTTGTCGACGCCAGCCAGCCAGCCACCCCCCCCCCCCCCCCCCACACACACACACACAAGTACAGGTTCTATGTAGCACATCACTTTTGCATGTTGCAATTAGCATTTTTTAAAAATTAGTCAGTATGTCTTCCATCTGGAGAAATTGCCAGAAATCGAGAGACGTTTCAGAGCTACATAAACGTCATTCTGCAGAGGACCTGCAACGATGATGGCGATGAATATATTATATAGTATTACAGACGCAAGTTCAGGCATTCCATATAGTAGAGATACAGAGAGAGAGAGAGAGAGAGAGAGAGAGAGAGAGAGAGAGAGAGAGAGAGAGAGAGAGAGAGAGAGAGAGAGAGAGAGAGAGAGAGAGGTCAACACGAGTGAAGGTTTCGAGGGAGGAGCGTTCCATCAAGCCTGAAATCTTCAGCCTTCACAATTGATGTCGACAATAATGCAAGAATCTCCAAGGCCAGTGGGTCCTTTGGCTGACTATAAAAATGTGTGGGGCAGAAATGGAATGATAAATCTGCAAACAAAGCTGCAAGGTATCCATACTATTATATGCTTGTGAAACCTGGATTGTTTACAAGCGACACTAGGATATTAAACCACTTCCACGGTCTGCCTTAGGAAGATATTGAAGATTAAATGGCAAGACAGGTTCCCAGACACTGAAGTCTAAGAAAGAGCGTATATGACCAGTATCCAAACTCAAGTAATGAAGAATCAGATTCGCTGGACTGGTCAATTGACTCACACGCCAGATCACAGGCTCCCTGAATGAATGTTTTTTTAAAGGTGAGCTGTGCTGTGGTAAACGCCCCCAACGCGGATAGAAGAAAAAGACACTGAAGCTTTAAAGACACTGAAGATCTCACTAAAAGCTCTTGGAATTCATCACGACACTTGAGAGACTGCTGCCAAAGACCGACAATCGTGGCGTACATCATTACGCAAGGTGTAGTCACTTGTTAATCAAGCAGGATTGCAAGAGCTGCGAAAAAATAAGGCTGGACAAAAAAAAAAAGACACTCTGTAGGTGATTCCGCCTCCTGAAGCGCCAAGCATTCTGTGCCCACGTTGTAAAAGAACATTTCGAGCCAAAATAGGAGTTACCAGCCAGCTTAGAACTCACGGTTCGAAATGTTCAACCCCATTGGATGAAATGAATGGTCATCATCATTCTTGATGGACAAACACCATAAACCCACACACACTCCCGCGATCTCTAGGCAACGACTCTATGGCCTTGCCTTTTCGGACCAGGACCAAAGAATCCGAAATGTGTGCATCCGCAAAGATAAATTATCTCGCTAAGTACCGGCTCCCCCTGGCCTTAACAAGCTTTATAAAGATTAAAATTAAAAAAAAAAAAAAAAAGCAGAATATTAGAAAAAGTACTGAACTTATTTATATCAAGGACACCGAAAATAGACTAAGATGGAGAGCCAGACTGGCACATAGTGATGGTGATGATAAATTTTGTTTTGGCCTCGATGGGGATTGAACCGGTAGGCAAGTATGCTAGCCGCAGCAGCTCCCATCTGTATTGTATAAAAAGTTACAGTTACAGTTGGTCTGCAAGGTGTGGAATGCGCCTGGCCCTGCAGCCAGCAGGGTTAGGATCGGCGAGCCTCTCCCAGGAGGGATGAAAAGCGAAAATTAGTAGCCTGCCGATGACCCACAGACTACACAAGTCAACCCCCACCTCCACGTGGTGCAGGGTCATGGGCTAACGGAGCTATGGCTCGCCATAGGAGATGGACTCCCTTTGGTCAGATTAGTGTCCTAAACCTGCGACTGGCCTAGCAAGCCGGCAGGGGATCTTCATACTGCTCGTAGAAAAACTAAGAAGTATAACCGGACTTACCCAAACGGATATCGACCCGGCAATGTTAGTGGACTACGAGATAGATCAGCGACTCAAAAAATAGGCACAATGAACGTCTGCGGTTTCAATTGTAAAAAAGACGAGCTTATAGAAACAATGGAAGAGAAGAAAATTGGACCGATGGGAATAGCGGACACCAGAACTAAGGGGAAACGATGCAAGGAGCTCCACCGCAGTTACACGTTTGTTTACTCTGGAGTAGGCAAGACACGGTGTGGGAATAGTCATTGAACCACGGCTAGCAAGATTGATTGATTGATTTAGGAACCGACATCACAGCATTCGGGACACGGCTAGCAAGAGGAATATTAGAAATAAAATATATATAAGAAAGAATCATAACAGTGAGAATAAAAGAACAAACAATTACAACATCATATGTAATATACGCACCATGTAATGCAAACAATAATGAGCAAGAATGCGAGGACTTCTGCGAAGACATACATGAAGTACTAAATAAAATAGATAAGCAGGACAACATCGTAGTTATGGGAGACTTCAATGCAAGACATAACAGAGTGGGCATAGAAAAACATCTGGGAGCATTTGGAGATCAGCATAATGAAAGGAATGATAACGGAAGTAGACTGATAGAGCTTTGCAGCCAACACGACCTCTATATAACAAACACATTCTATAAACATAAAGATGCACAAGTATACACCTGGTATAAATGGAACGATCTAGATACTAAAAGCCTAATTGATTTTATATTAACAAGAAACAACAGAAAGAGAAATATATTAGATGCAAGGTCAGTGCCTAATTTCAGTATAAACACAGATCATAAAGCAGTCGTTGCCACAATAAGAACCATCAGAAGAAGAAAACAAAGAGCAGGAAAATACATGCCAAGCTAATCAGAAAAATTAAAATGCCTTAAAGACGAGGCAGTAAGGGGAAATTATGAGAAAGAACTAACTGAACTCTTTGTAAAATAACTACAAAAAGAAAAACAGTGGAAGAATAGAAGATGTTCAAATCAAGCATTTTAAATACTGCAAAAATAACATTTGGACACTCAGAACCCTTCACCATAAGATCTGGAGTACGACAAGGTTGTGTCCTGTCCCCTCTCTTGTTCATAACATATATAGACAACATATGTAAAGAAACCAGCCAAACAGAGACAGCAAGAATATCGCATGACGAGAATACAGAAGAAGAAGCATCTGTAAATCTATCCATTAGAGAACTCCTGTTTGCGGACGACCAAGCACTAATAGCAAAATCAGAAGCTGAATTACAAGACCACACGAATAGCCTAAACGAAATGTGTAGGGAACATAATATGAAAATTATCACAAGCAAAACAGAGGTAATGACTATAACTAAAGAAGAACAAACAACATCAATTCACCTAAACGAATATCCCTTGAAACAAGTAAAGAGTTTCAAGTACTTAGGAAGTATAAATCAAATGGCAGATCAGAAGACGAGATCGAAAATAGGTGCAATAAGGCAAGCCAACTCATTGGACAAATGGCACCAATACTAAAGAACAAACATGTATCAATAACTACTAAGAAAGAACTTTACAACACAATCTTCCTACCAACTCTATGCTATCAATGTCAAACCTGGACAATGACAGAAAACGAGAAAAGAAAAATCACAACAGAAATGAGATTCCTGAGAAGAATACTCAATGTATCAAGAAGAGACAAGATCAGAAATGAAGAAATCATGTATCAATAACTACTAAGAAAGAACTTTACAACACAATCTTCCTACCAACTCTATGCTATCAATGTCAAACCTGGACAATGACAGAAAACGAGAAAAGAAAAATCACAACAGAAATGAGATTCCTGAGAAGAATACTCAATGTATCAAGAAGAGACAAGATCAGAAATGAAGAAATCAGGACTAAAAGTGGGGGTTATAGGCTATAACTTATAGCAGCGCTAGATATTATTAGAAGGCAGCAAGTAAAATGGTTTGGCCAAAACGAGGCAAGTTTTATTTGTAAATCTGCCTTGGTAGACCCAGCCTTAAAATGGGTGCCATGAGATATCGTGGGAAGTAGAGGTGTAATACTGACAACATTAACCCATGGGAGAGTTTATTCGCAACCAAGTTGCGAATAAACGAAGTCTCTATTCGCAACCAAGAGTAGATACAAACAAGCTGTGAGAAATCCTTAAACAATATGGAGTGAGTACACATCTAACAAACCAGTGTAGACGCTTATTTATTAGGTACTAATTATTAATTTATTATGTATTAATTAGGTAAATATCAGTCCAGTGCACTCTCCAGTAGTGGCAGTTAGTTAGTAGTAGCACGTATAATGGCTACGCTTGTGTTCAAAGCTAATGAACAAACAACAACAACAAATTCAGATATCCCATAAACCTCTCATGATATATTTGATATTTCCGTGAATTAATCCTGACACTGTGATGTATGGCTTGGTTTGGCAAATCAACAGAATGTGTGTGTGTTTTTTTTTTAAATTCCCGGGCATGTTTACGTTCAGTAGTTTGCCATTTCTTTCTGAACTACCGGCACTCATACCTCTGAATGTAAACCAACGCAAGGCGGTCTGCTTCCAAATCGCCGCAGCTAAGTTTCGAACGCGGTATGCAGGATTACGAAATGCATTCATAACCACTTCACTACAGACCCGGCGACTATTCATGTTTGTTTCAGAAGGTACAGTTAGTTGGATGTCTTTTACAGGACATCAAAATCAACCACGGCATTTATTCCAGAAGTTGGTGTTGTTGTTGCCTTCCACTTATGCCGTTAGGCGTCGTGGAGAAGGTTAATTGAAGCTCCAGCGCCTGTCCTCCAGTTCCCTCCGGTTTACCGGATAAATAATTACTATCAGTTACCAGTAAGTTAGCTAATTTTGTCAAAATGCTGAATAACTGTCTTTGTACATAGATTATCTTGTCGCTTTCACTTAATAAATTTCTGAAAAATAAAAAAAAATAAAAATTCGTCCGCAGGGAATCGAACCAACGTAACGTTTACAAGTTGAGATACTGGGACCACGATGAAAGTTTGACACAAATGTATAATGTAGTCAAACACATGTCCCGATGACGTCACTTATGTCACGTGACTAGCCTTTGGTTGCCAATAAAGACTTCGTTTATTCGCAACTTGGTTGCGAATAGACACTTCGTAACCCATCGGGAGAAGTAAAGACGTGATATTGACAACATCACCCATCGGGGGAAGTAAAGGTGTGATATTGACACCATCACCCATCAGGGGAAGTAAAGGTGTGATATTGACACCATCACCCATCAGGGGAAGTAAAGGTGTGATATTGACACCATCACCCATCAGGGGAAGTAAAGGTGTGATATTGACACCATCACCCATCAGGGGAAGTAAAGGTGTGATATTGACACCCATCACCCATCAGGGGAAGTAAAGACGTGATATTGACACCATCACCCATCAGGGGAAGTAAAGGTGTGATATTGACACCATCACCCATCAGGGGAAGTAAAGGTGTGATATTGACACCATCACCCATCAGGGGAAGTAAAGACGTGATATTGACAACATCACCCATCAGGGGAAGTAAAGGTGTGATATTGACACCATCACCCATTGGGGGAAGTAAAGGTGTGATATTGACACCATCACGAATTGGGGGAAGTAAAGGTGTGATATTGACACCATCACCCATTGGGGGAAGTAAAGGTGTGATATTGACACCATCACCCATCAGGAGAAGTAAAGGTGTGATATTGACACCATCACCCATCAGGGGAAGTAAAGGTGTGATATTGACACCATCACCCATCAGGGGAAGTAAAGGTGTGATATTGACACCATCACCCATCAGGGGAAGTAAAGGTGTGATATTGACAACATTACCCATCGGGGGAAGTAAAGACGTGATATTGACACCATCACCCATCAGGGGAAGTAAAGGTGTGATATTAACAACATTACCCATCGGGGGAAGTAAAGACGTGATATTGACACCATCACCCATCGGGGGAAGTAAAGGTGTGATATTGACAACATCACCCATCAGGGGAAGTAAAGACGTGATATTGACAACATCACCCATCAGGGGAAGTAAAGACGTGATATTGACAACATCACCCATCAGGGGAAGTAAAGACGTGATATTGACAACATCACCCATCGGGGGAAGTAAAGGTGTGATATTGACAACATCACCCATCAGGGGAAGTAAAGACGTGATATGGCAACATCACCCATCAGGGGAAGTAAAGACGTGATATTGACAACATCACCCATCAGGGGAAGTAAAGACGTGATATTGACAACATCACCCATCAGGGGAAGTAAAGACGTGATATTGACAACATCACCCATCAGGGGAAGTAAATGTGTGATACTGACAACGTCACATATCAAAAGTCATTTAGTCTGCGCAGATATGGAGTTTTCATCGTGGGCTTAATAAACATCAAATTCCTGGCCGATTGGTGTGGGCAATCATACCTCTCTATGTCTTTCGATCACCAACGGCATGTTCCAATTCCTGGCCGATTGGCGTGGGTAATCATACCTCTCTATGTCTTTCGATCACCAATGGCATGTTCCAATTCCTGGCCGATTGGCGTGGGCAATCATACCTCTCTATGTCTTTCGATCACCAACGGCATGTTCCAATTCCTGGCCGTGCCATGTGACACAAGAAATTAAACAATTTTCGCTGGCTATCTGCTTCTTTTCTTTTTCAACAAATCTGATCCAGTTGTCACAACTTCTTAACTTCTTGTCTTCTTAAATGTGGCCAAAAATGATAACTGCCGCTTTCTGCTGTTTGTGATAATTTGTCTTTCCAAAACGTAGCCTCCCTCAAATTATCCAGATTACTCATGTTAGCTATGAAATTTCATCATACTTCTTTAAAACAATAATTACAATGCTTTCGGTGATATTTCGCTTGTTTACAAATTGTCCAGGATCGGAGCCATGTGTTCGAACACATCAAGGCATTAAAAGGTCTCCTTTCTATACATCCAGCAAGCCTAAAAGCTTCTTAAGAAACCCTTAACTTTTAACAAACTTAAAAACACAACATGCTGTAAAAGCTAAATTTTTCCGATCTAGTCGTTTCATTAACCACCTTAATCTTCTCCCACTCTCATGTAACATACACGTTTTACAATTTCAAATGACATCTGGCTGCCCCATGAATTAGAAATTTACACAAATAAATTGTTTCAGAAAAGTAAGCATATGAATGCGACAACGTTGATGGATACGGATATATCATATAGGAAAGTATACAATAGTCAATACAATTCAAGAATATGTTGAAATGTAAAAGATAAGATTAAGAATTATAAATATATGATACAAGAATACATTAAAATGAAAAGACAAGAATGAGAAGAATTATATTTATTATAAAAATAAAATACAAGAATAGGTTTGCGTGTAAAAGACAAAAATAAAAGTAGAAGTATTAAAACCAAAAACCGTGAAAGTGGCCATTTTAAACCACGCTTTAGATACAATTACTAAGAAATAAAGTTATACTCACGTGTGGTCTTGAATATCTGGTATCCCATGATAATATTGAATATCACAAAATGAATTAAATACAGAAAAACTATACAACCGAGGTCCTTTTCCTCAGTTTCCGAAACCAACAAAATAGAACCGAGGTCCGGTACTGCCCAAATACTTGACTGGCGTCTTATTGAAATACTCCTCGTGCGCAGTTTCACGTAATGTTCAGTTTTCAACTGGTCAGTTGATGTCCAGCGAGTAAGTCATCATCGAAAAGCGCGCGGCGTGTTTATACACAACGCTGTGTTGTGAATGGCCAGTTTGCTGCACAGTCGGCGTGACGGTTGTCCTAAAAATTGGGAATGGGGTGGGGGGGTGGGGGGGGGGGGCTGCTACATGTATTTTATTTTCTTTCTTCTTTCGTTCTTCTTTTGTCCTTTCTTCGTCATAGCAGCTTAGGCCCTGAACGAGTCTTTTTTCCTACCCCCTTAAGCTCTCTATATCTCGTATATATCTGATTAATTATTTCTGGCGAGTTTCTTCGCCACGCGCTTTTAAATATCCCTCTGTTTCGTTTTCCCTATGGGTTTCACATATAAGGTGTTTTTTTTTTTTTTTTTTCGGGAGTCTCCGTGGAGAAGTGGTCAAGACGTCTGACAAGGGCTCCGTAGGTTGTGGGTTTGAATCCCGTCGTTTCCTTCGGTTCACGAGTGCATTTTTTCGGAGACTCCTGGGTGGTCGTCGTCTTGACTACGGAGTTTGTGCTGCTTTGTGTGACGTTTTCGTCAGTTCATTGTGGAAAGAGACTGAGCCATATGGGATAAAAATCAATCCGGTGCGATGAAGTCGACCCTGTCGACTTTAAAGTGACATTTTTAAAAAGGTTTTTCTCGTTCTTACCATTTGAGGGTAATTAACACTGCATTACGGTGTTGTTAGTGTTGTTATTGTATTTGGTTCTATATGCTGCTGTTATTCTACAACTCTGCTTCAAACCATATTAACATCGTCTCTCTCTGAGTGCTATGGACATTTAATCTGTATGGCCCGAGAACAGCACTGTTTCACGTGTGCTGAGACGCCTTTTGTCAGACAGACAGACAGACAGACAGACAGACAGACTTCTTCTCTTTTCCTTCTTCTTCTGCGTTCATCCGGAGATTTTATTCGGTCGTGACTGCGTTGTGAATGTTTACAGCAGAGCTGCGTTCTTGCGCCGTTAGGCTGACACATCAGACTTCTGCGGGCATTTGTTGACCGGGTTAACCTTACCGAGGGTTTCTTAGGACGTTTGACTCTCACTGTTGTGGTGTTATCCCCCATCCCAGCTGGCGCATTTAGAACAGCCGAAGACATCCTGGTCAGCCCTCAAGTGAAGGCAGGGGCAGACCATGGGAATTCTCCGCCATCCAAGGAGGCTTCCATAATTGCAGAGCCGACACATAGCGCTCAGGTGCTGGGCTCACCCAAGGAATCGTCATGTCCTGCACATGGCTGCTTGGCCTCATTTCCAAATATTGGACCTTTCAGTCACTACAGGCTGTTCTTCCGGAAACCAGAAGAATGCAGTCTGCAGATGACATCCACACAGTGAGCTTTCGGACTTTCCACGTAATGGATTTGCTATCCAAGCAATATTCCATTTCACGCCTCTTGGACGCTTTTGTTACCGACATACCGTGGTGTGGCAGTCTAAGTACTTCTTCATACACCTTTAGATGTCAACCTGAATGTAGTTAAAGTAAGCTGCGGTCAACTTGAGCTTGTTGATATCTCCATAGAGCTTTGTCCTCAATGAAGCAGGCGTGGGCCAAACTATCTTTCTCTGTTCTACATATATTGGACACACCTGCAGCAAATGTTTAGCTGTCATTTTACCAGGTCCACAATTACATTGATCGGTATCGCCTATCTTTAGTTTATTGAACAAGTGGTATTTCAACCTGTTATGTCATGTGAGGAGTCGGAAGATTGCCACTTGTTCACTTCGGTCGAGTTTGTAATATGCATCATCTTTCTGGTGGCCTGGATGCTCTGATTCCCATTTGGTTCAATAAGTGCTTTTTATAAACCTATTCCCCCCTCCCCCCGATGTGTCTCCACCTTGCTGCGGTGTGGGGGGGGGGGGGTGGGCTGTTTGAGTGTCCCAGTGACCCCAAGCGCTATGCCGATGGATATGCAACTACATGTCGGACAGCTCTTGAGATAGGGACCAGACTAAGAGAGACTCAATCTGCTGATCTGCAGGTAGACTGGGGATAGCAGTCAAAAGCTCAAACCAGGTGCACGAAGCCACTAATACTTGGTCCAGACTGGTCGCCTCTCGCTCACTGATGCCCGGAGGTAAGGTGCTGAGCCGGCAGGACATGTAGCCTACCTCGTGAGCGAGTACTAAAGGCAGAAAAGCGCCCCAGTCGTACGAAATGGTTACGGAAAATGTCTATCTATACTCAGAAAGCGATTGCAGTCAAAGGTGAAAAACGTCTCATTAGCACGAAATGGAACGCTTGGCTAGCGAATCCATTGAGTGGAAGTCCGAAGCTAAAACTTACGCAGTGAATGTCGTCCGCAGACTGACCGTTCCTGGTTTGTGTGGGGAACGGCGAGTGGCTAACGAAATGCCCAATGTATGGAAGTGAGGAATTAAAGCAGCCATGAGCACGATATGGCGATTCCTCGGGTGAGCCCAGTCTCAGAGCAATATGTGCCGGCTCTGCAATTATGGAAGCCTCCTTGGATAGTGGGGAATGCCCATAGTCTGTCCCTGCCTTCCCTTGAGGGTTGACCGTGATGTCTTTGACCGTTCTACTTTGACCAGCTGAGATGTGGGTGACACCACAACAGCAAGAGTCTAACGTGCCTCCAAACCCGAGGAAGGCTAACCTCATTAAAAAAATGCCCGCCGAAGACGGAAGTGCCGTCCTATGGGTGGCAAAATAAAAATTGGCACTACGCAATTACGTCCGAGTGAAATGTCTTTCGTGCTAGGAACAACTCTGACTACCTAGTCTTCCGAGTGCCCATCGTGTCCGGAAAAGCTCTGACTAGTTAGTTTCCGAATGTCCTTTGTGCCCGCAACAGCTCTGACGGTCACAGCGACAAGCACATGTACGAATCGAAAACTCGCTGAGTGGATACCGTCTGCAGACCGGTCTGGTTTGTGCGGGAAAGGCACATGGTGAACGAAATGCCTAATATATTGAAGTGAGGAATTAAAGCAGCCATGAGCACGATGTGACGATTCCCTCGGTGAGCCCAGCACCAGGGCGCTATGTGTCGGCCCTGGAACTATGGAAGCCACCCAGGATGGCGGAACATGCCATAGGACTGTCCCTGCCTTCTCTTTATGGCTGATCGTGAAGCATTCGACCGTTTCAATTTGACCAGCTGAGATGTGGTCGACACATCTATCTATCTATCTATCTATCTATCTATCTATCTATCTATCTATCCATCCATCCACCCATCCATCCATCCATCCATCCGCCCGCCCGCCCGCCCGCCCGCCCATCCGTCCGTCTGTCTGTCTGTCTATCTATCTATTTATCTATCTATCTATCCATCCATCCATCCATCCATCCACCCAACCACCACCCACCCATCTATCTATCTATCTATCTATCTATCTATCTATCTATCTATCTATCTATCTATCTATCTATCTGTCCGTCCGTCTGTCTGTCTATCTATCTATCTATCCATCCATCCATCCATCCATCCACCTACCCACCTATCTATCTATCTATCTATCTATCTATCTATCTATCTATCTATCTATCTATCTATCTATCTATCTATCTATCTATCTATCTATCTGTCTGTCTGTCTATCCGTCTGTCCGTCTGTCTGTCTGTCTGTCTGTCTGTCTGTCTGTCTGTGCATAGAGGACATAGAAGGAGCTGTTGGAGACCGCAACGGATGGGACGGTTTCACGTGAGTTGGTTGATTGTGTATGCTCCTTCAGCAGATAAAAGGCAGAAGAAGAAGCAGAAGAATAAGAAGAAGAAGAAGAAGAAGAAGAAGAAGAAGAAGAAGAAGAAGAAGAAGAAGAAGAAGAAGAAGCAGAAGAAGAATAAGAAGAAGAAGAAGAAGAAGAAGAAGAAGAAGAAGAAGAAGAAGAAGAAGAAGAAGAAGAAGAAAAAGAAGAAGAAGAAGAAGAAGAAGAAGAAGAAGAAGAAGAAGAAGAAGAAGAAGAAGAAGAAGAAGAATAGAGACTGTAGTTATGAATCAAGCAATGTTACGATCGATAGCTTTTGTAGTTATGATCGACAGCTGGGGTAGTTATGATCGAAAGCTGTGTTTATTTGGACTCTGGTTTCACGAAGCACCAGCCAAGGCCACTTCTTCTTATTTTGTAATAGAAAGTCTATTTGGAATTTGGGGAAAAAAAACTATTTCTTATTTGTTGAGTGATGTTATCACAATCTTGTGAAGTTTGCAGTAAATCTGCACTATTTTGCAGATGTGAAGTTCCAGTATGGTCTTACACAAACCACTGGTTTCTTAGCTTGGAAGGGGGAAGAAGAGCTCTGCCAACACAGGCCCAGTGGAGATGGTCCTTTCCTAACGATTTTACCAAGGCAGCGGCTTTAAAAAGAAAAAAAGAAAGGATGGGTGGAGAGGGGTATACATGCGAGAGGATGAACATTATTTCATGGGTTTTATCTATCCCATATAGCTTAGTCTCTTTCCGTAGAGTGGCCTGCTACACCGGTGCTCCAGCGACGACCCCCCCCCCCCCCCACCCCCGGGAGTCTGCAAGAAAATTGAACACGTGAACTGAATGACGTAGTTCGTAAACGAACCCGCAACCTTCGGGGTGCGAGACTGTTGACCACAGATTTCCTCCTCGCTGTTTGTACATAACAGTCGTGACAAACGGAAAATGTCACCAAACATTGAGTCGTATTGCTATGTAATCGGTAAACAGGTTAACCTGTTACAATCCAAATAAATATCATCTAAATATATTATCCAATGGTTTGAGCTTGATATTTATAGTTACTGATTCATAAACCCTCCGTGTTAACATTATCCAATAGTTTTACTAGATTATTTTAGAAGCTGACGTGTAATGACGGGCGTTCCTGTGGTATAAATACAGGAACCGCCGCAAAACCCAGCGAGCTAAACCGACAGCAGCCGTTGTGTGTTTGCTACCCTGTTCTCTAGGACGGCCATCATGTCATTTACGGTCGACTGGAAGCAGGTGCTGTCACATCGTCCAATATGTCACTCTTGAGTTATGCTTACTTCGTTATCTCCCGGAATGTTCGTGTTCTGGGAACAACACTGGAGTGTTAGAGTTTGGCCGTTATTGAACTGACGAAACGCGCCAGAGCTTCTTTCATTCCCGGTTGCCAGGGGGCGCCACACCCACAGCAACCCCGCCATTACCTGTTACAGGTGCTTTGGGGTGGGTATGGTGCACTTTGGTGACCACCATTGCTACACTTCAGGCCTGATTGTTCGATACTGACGCATGTTGGTGTCGTTTTAACACAGGTCGATGTGTCGTGTTGGTGGTCGCGGGATCGACAACAAAGGTGAATCATTCAGCAGTCGTGTATGAAGTTCTTCTGACGCTCGCGTAAAAGTTGTTTATATCTGCAATATTGTTTCTTGTATGGTTTTTACATCTTTTGTTTTCTCACTCAGTGGTCTATAGAGTTTATTTATGTATATGCAATGATTGCATTGGTAGCATTGAAGACTAATTTCATCTATTGTTTCACAGACTATTGTAGATTTGCGCCAATCGTCTAGTTCTAAGGTATATTATATCGGCATGCGCATTTTTCAATCGGTATGTGGAATACTACTCTAGCAGTACTACTACTACTACATCTACTGTTGCTACTGCTACAACTACTACTGCTGCGGCAAATGCTTCGTATATTACTTCCTTTCTCAGTTAGGTACTTATTAGGCTACGGCCATTTATCAATCCCACTAGGCAATCCTTTGTGGAAAACATATTCACAACGTGTGTCGCATTTTGTGGCCAACTGTTCTAAACCACTTCAAATAACACGTAATTACTTCTAAGTTAATGTTCTTCGCTTCCATTTCATGTCGCTGTCTTCTTCTTCTTCTTCAGCATTCCGAGCCATTGAGGTTCTTTGCTGCAAATACAATCTGTCTCCATTCGTCTCTCTGGTGGACCTTCTCTTGCCAGTCGTTGATTCCAAGTGCTTGTAGGTCTGTATGTATATTATCTCTCCACCGCCTTCTTGGTCTACCTCGGGGTCTACGGTCATTTATTTCCTGAGTGTAAGCGAGTTTTGTTTCCCTATTATCTTCCATTCTTTCTATATGCCCCAGCCATTGTAGTCTATTAGCCTTCATGATACCAGTGATTAGCGGGGACTTAAACAAATCATAAATGTCTTTGTTACTTCTTCTTTTCCACTCTCCACTTTGTGTATCCCTAATGGGTCCAAGATGCGTCTTAAAATTTTGTTCTCAAAGGTTTGTAACAAGGCTTCGTCTCCTTTCGTTGTACTCCAGGTTTCAGAGCCATACAGCACAACTGGTCTGATCAGTGTTTTGTATATTGTGATTTTGGTGTTACGAGATAGCGCCTTTGATTTTAGTAGATGTTGTAGTGCATAGTATATCTTATTTCCAGAGTTGATTCTAGTTTGTATTTCTTCCCTTATGATGTTGGAGCAGTTGAAGATTGTACCCAGGTATTTGTATGTTTCCGTTCTTTTAATGGTCATATTATCTATTTGTATGTGGCCAGAGTTTTTAGCCCATTCCGTCTCTTGAAATTACCATATATTCTGTCTTATCTTGGTTGATAACCAGCCCCATCTGTTGGGCTTTTTCCTTTAAGTGAGTCAATATTTCTAATGTCTTTTGTTCACTTTGCCCTATAATATCTATATCATCTGCATAACCAAGCAGCTTGGATGTTCCTCCAATATCACATTCCTCCTTTACCTTCCTTACAACTTTCTCTAGAGCCAGATTGAAGAGTAGCGGCGATAGTGCATCACCCTGTTTCAAGCCAGATGTTATTTGGAAGGGGTCTGATTTCCTGCCTTTATATGTTACTATATTATAAGTATCTTCCATGCATAGTTTGGTCATGTTAATTAACTTCCTTGGTATTCCAAATTCCTGCATAACATTCCATAGACTATTCCTATGGACACTATCATAAGCCTTTTTAAAATCCACAAAAATGTTATGGAGATCTCTTTTATATTCCCAATGTTTCTCGGCTATTTGTCGTAAGATAAATATCTGATCTATTGTTGATCTGTTTTGTCTAAAACCCGCCTGGTAGTCACCTAATATGTCTTCTGAATATGGTTTTAGTCTATTTAGTAATACTGCGGATAGTATCTTATAGCTTGTGGACAGTAGTGATATTCCTCTATAATTTCCACATTGGAACTTGTCTCCTTTCTTAAAGATAGGTATCAATAATGACTCTTTCCAGTCATGGGGTAATTCTTCTGTCCTCCAGATTTTTATTATTAGTTCGTATAGCTTTAGATGTAATGCATGGCCACCTGCCTTTATAAATTCAGCAGCAATTCCATCAGTCCCAGTTGCCTTATTGTTTTTAAGTCGTGTGATTACATATAGGATTTCTTCAAATGTAGGTTCTTCAATTTGTGGTTCGCATGTTAGAACCTCTTCCTGTGGGAAATGTTACTTGGAGCTTCACAATTTAGTAATTCAATAAAATATTCTTTCCATGTGTTGCACATTTCTTCATTGGTATTTATCATATTCCCATTTTTGTCTTTTAAACCATATGTGTTTTGTTGGTGCCCTCGTTTCATTGACTTCAGTACTTTAAAAACTTTCTGGATTCATTTTTTCTGGTGATTAGTTTCCAAATCTTTGATTATATTACTCATATATTCTCGCTTCTGCTGTCTGACTATTTTTGTAGCCTCTTTACATTCATTTCTATAATGCTCTTCCTTTTGGATGTTATTGATGTCATTTAACCATACATGTCTGGCATTCTTCTTCTTAGTGACTGCTTCTTCACATTTTTGATTGAACCATCTGTTCTTTCTATGCGTGGTTGACACACCGAGACATTCTTCTGCGGTAGATTGAATTGTATTCTTGATGTTCAACCAAGTTTGGTCAACGCTTTCCTCCAAAGGGTTTTGCAAAGTTTCAAGTTTACATTTTATTTCATCTGTAAATTTCTCTTTGACTGTAATGTCTTGTAGTTTTTCTCTGTTATATGTTGGGTGTAATCTTTGTAATTTAGTATAGAAAGCTCTCTTAAGTTTTATTTTAAATTTTGCTCCAACGAGGAAATGGTCACTATGGCACTCAGCTCCTCTATAACTTCTGACTTGCTGTATGTTTGATGCATTTCTGTTGTTAATTAAAATGTGATCTATTTGATTATAGGTTCTTTGTCACATGATTTCCAAGTTTGTTTGTGTATATCCTTTCTTTGTAGTCTGGTACTGCTAATCTGCAGTCCTTTGGCTTCTGCCAGGTTGATGACTCTCCATCCATTATCATTTGAAGTTGTATGTAGGCTTTCCATACCGGCCACTTTTTATTATTAGTTCACTAGATATGCATGTTTCTCAATAGATACAATCCATTTCTTAAATTTACTCGCCTGTCCATTAAACCTCTCGACATCACTAACTACACTTTGCTGTCTTAACACCGCCTCCAACTTTGATATTGCCCTACCAACTCCACCAAGTACTTGTGAAAGATCTTGGGCTTCCATTCTAAAAAAAATCTGAAATGGAAAATACAGCAGTACCAAACAATCTAATATATTAATATGTCCTAAATCAAGCAGTTGGAAATCTTAACCTAAAATTTAACAATACCTGCTATACTTATAGTCCTGTCGTTTGTCCAATCGTTTTTCTTATTCCAAACTGATGATCTGCCGTTGTAAAAAATTTTAGAACAATTCCAGCGTCTCACAGAGTATGATTGTCGTCCAATCGAAAAAATGAAGGAGTATGACGCCAAATCGAAAAAATGAAGGAGTATGACGCCCAATCGACAATTATTTGACGGTTGTCTTCTTCTCTTGCAGGAAAAGAAAAGGAAGAGCCTCTGGATTCCTCACTCCAATCGATATTCTTCGTGCCGCTGATTGTAGAAAAACAGAAAAAACGAGCGTATTTGCTAGGTTCCTCGCTTCAATCGTAGTCGGTGACTTCTGACTTACTTTCACCGATAAATGGCCCTTCTAGTCGTCTTCACCCCTAATTGGGCCCGTCTGGATTTGAAATGGTAAGATTCAAAAGCGATATCGCCCCGCTTGAGTGATCTTTTGATACGCCAGAATTCAGGGATTGCAGTTATGACCAATCTCGAATGGAGTAAATTTCCATAATTAGTAGACTTTCCTCAATCAGAGACAACGATCGAGAACAATGATCAATTGATTGATTGAGCCGGCTCAATATAAGCGTTGACCAACTACTCCGGACTTTATCTTCAGCCAATCAAGGTCACCTTCAATGAACTTCAAACGATAACGGTTAAATCGACAGTTCCAGCAAAACCAGATTTCACGGCAGCATATCTGGAACATCCATATGTTTCGAAAAGAACGAGCAGGTCAACACAGGATTCAACAATGACGATGGCTGCTCTGTTTCACCACTCGGAACATTATGTGTTGTGTGGCGGTTTTAACAACCATCAACCCCATCACAAAGACTTGAAAATACGACATAAGTTGTTCCTCAAGAGTGCAGGACTTCAACACAACCTTCCATGACTTCTGTTGACTTCTATATTCCAATTCGATTTATTTTATGATGACCTCGGTGATCGGTAGTGGCCGCGACAGCACGATTCAGAAATCCTGGTATATTCGGCGCCAAATCAGGTCATATCACAGTGTGAACATGGCCTGGCTGTGAATCGTTAGTGGCTGACATCAATACAGATGACAAACTCCGCGTTGTAATGTATAAAAGGTTTATTGAGTCATCAAATACATTTTCCTGCTGCCGATGTAAATACAGACATCTTTGTTGTTCTTCTAATGGCCGAATCCTAATTGACGCGTGAGCAACCCCTGGATACCTAACCCCATTCGTGCTCACGCGTTCACTAACTTTATTTCCCCATTAGTTAATGAATGCGCAGCATTCATTAACTCTCTAACTACTAACCTAAATCCCTTACTGTTATACAAGGAAAGGAACTGATCTTCTCAACTCTTCACGTCTTGATCTAGACTATGTGACTGTCCAACACGCTCTACACCGAAGGTAGTCTTTGACATGGCGCTTCATTTACCAGTGTTACTATCTCCGTTATTAGTTTGTTTCCATATTTTCTCACAAGTTGCTTCATAATGATCCTTGTTGGCAATAGCGGACATGAGAGTATATTCTGTCTTTGCTTTCAGTTTGTGTCTTCTATTTCTGCATAATCATAGGCGGGTAAACGCACATCGCCGCTTACACTAAACCAGTCACACACATAAACACACTCTCATGCACACGCAAATATACATACAAACTTAGGTATGGGAAAGAATGAATAACCAAGTAATGGAATTATGAGTAGTATCGGAACACTCTCAATAAGTATCTTAAGAAAGACGAGAAGGGGAAATATCAGCTTTACAAGCGACAGAATCAACGTTGCGGATAAAGCCTTCCTCAGCACAGCAAAAATAGACAAATCAAATTCTAGTTGACAGCACCAGGGCCCACTTACCTTTGCAGGCGACAGCCGACACTGGGTTGGCAAACGAGACGAGGACACCATAGTTGGAGACTAGGAAGGAGTACTCAGGTTTTGAAGCCATGGCTTTCAGCTCTGCCTCGTTGCCATGCGGATTGACTCCGAGAGTGATGACGAGAATCTGTGAAGCTCTCAGGGTCGAAGCTGCCTCCAGCGCTGATGGAAATATTGACTCACCTTATGTAGGAACTATGCGGATATATTGACTCAATTTGTGTTGAAAATATATAAAAATATTTATTCAAATCATGTAAGAAATATTCTCAAATAGTGTCTCAAATTGTGTTGGAAATATGTGGAAATATTGACTCAAATTGTGCAGGAAATATATGAAAATGGTACCCAATATTACTGACGAAATAAATGAAAATCTTAACCAATACTATGTAGGAAGTATGTAGAAATGTAGGACACATGCAAAAGTTTTGTCTCATGATATTTATAAAATAGATAGTGAGTGATTGCTAGCAAGCCTCACACTCCCACCTCCTCGTCCTCCTCCGCATCATCATTCTCCTCCTCCTCTTCTTCCTCTTCCTCTTCTTCTTCTTCTTCTTCTTCTTCTTCTTCTTCTTCTTTTTCTTCTTCTTCTTCTTCTTCTTCTTCTTCTTCTTCTTCTTCTTCTTCTTCTTCTTCTTCTTCTTCTTCTTCTTCTTCTTCTTCTTCTTCTTCTTCTTCATTGCGTCGTTGTATCTGCAGAAATAACGCTTTCATAAAGCAGTCATCGTTATTATCGCGTGGCAATAGGCTATCACTGATAGGCACCTGTGAATGACACTCCCTTCAAACAACATCTCTACTTCTTGTCCCTGACATGGCAAGCTACAACTGGGAATCGCCCTGTCAGGGAACTGTATGTGAGAGAGAAGGTTAATCGCGACCATCAGCAACAGTTGAATGCAGATATCACGGCTGCCATGTTGTTGTTAGAATAATGTCACTGGGCTTGTAGATAATGAAATACTGTTGAAAGATTGTTGTCTTCTGTTGTCTAGTCTTCTAGTTAACACGCCAAGATTCACTGTCGTATAACATTTGGCTACTCTCTCCTGGCATGTAAGGATTGTGATTTAGCACATATGATCTTCTGAAATAATATGTTTGCTTGGCTTGTTCTCTTCTCCATTTTCGTCGAACATCTTCCACCTGATGTCATGACCGTCCCCAAATATTTGAATTCATTTACTCTGATACGCCTATTTTTGTAATATCACATTTTGTTTGTTTCTTTGATATAATCATTTCTTCTATTTTATTGATATTTCAGAAAATTCGCTTCTTCGACCCTTTGTTACCACGTCGGTTATTGCAGATCTCTTGTTCAGCTCTCCATACTGTGCCTCCACATCGACCTGGTTTGTATTAACAGTGGCTGTGTCACCAGGACAGCAAGCCGTCCAGGCGATGAGGACAGTGCTATTGATCTGGCGCTAGTTTCATCTTCACTTACTACAGTGTGTAGATGGGGTGTCCTAGGACACCATGGCAGCGACCACCACCCTTGCAGCATATTGGCGGAGAAAGGCAGAACCAGGCAGCACAAGCTAAAGGTAAAGGCGTTCCAGTATGACAGTACAGGGCAAGATGTGGTGAGTAAAATAAGACGTGACAAGCGCAGAACGTTTCAGGGTAGGAAAAAAAAGCTGGGAGCAGCCACCGTGGTGGAGTTTCGAGGTGCAGAAGGCTTGAGTGGATAAGCTTAGTGCTGTAAGGAGATGGCAAAATGCCAAGAAGAACAGAGCTGGTCATCCTAGTCCCTGCTTGCACTTAGAAAGAGAGATGCACACAAAAGTAAGCTATTTAGAAAAAAACTGGTCAAGGTGGTTAAAAGCGAAAAATGGGCAGAGGTGTGTCAAAGAGTAAGCACAGACAAGTCACTGAAATTGTTCTGGCGACTACATAAAAGCATGAGTGGTGTAGTCAAGAAAAAGAGCATTTCAGACTTCCAAGGTGCTGACCTCACCTGGCAGAGGACTGACGAGGACAAGGGCAAAGCCCTCTTTGAACGCTACCTTGAGCAGGGCAACCAGACAGACATGGGAGGCCGAAATCTGGCCAAGGAGGTCACCTCAGACAGATGCAAGGCCCAGAACACTTCGGAGGAAGACACAGTGACAGTGAAAGAAATCAAGGCTGAGCTTCGACGATCAAAAAACAGTGCTCCAGGTCCTGATGGCATAAGATACGACGACATAAATAGGTGTACCGACAAGGAGCTAGAGAAACTAGCAGACATGTACAACAACAGTATAGGGAGTGCTAGCATCAAGGAGGAATGGTTACACAGCTATCTGATTCCCTTGCCGAAGCCTGACAAAGACCACACAAAAATTCAGGGATATCGAATTATAACCATGCAGAATACAATAGGCAAGCTGCTGGATAAGGTAATTGCCAGGAAAATATCAAGCCAACTAGAGAGGCAAGGTGTTTTCCCACCTACCCTGGGTGGGTACCGTCCAAAAAGAGAAACCTGGACCAATGCAGCAGTCTTTGCCCATGATGTCTATGAAGGTTTCCACTCAGGCACTGAAACCGTTGCTTCAGCGATTGATCTTGAGGACGCATACAACAGAGTACCACTGGATTTTTTAATGTTTCAGCTTCTTGAACTAAACGTAAGTCCATTCCTCCTTAGTTGGATCGCTGCAGCCCTATACCAACGGAAAGTAGATTTTAGATGTGGCAGTTGGACTTCGGAACCAACAACAATATATCCTGGCCTACCACAGGGATCACCATTATCTCCGGTACTGTTCAACGCCTACACAGTGAGAATCACCAGTGAGCAGATCACTGGACCTGGCAGGACATTGTCGTATGCCGATGATGTTTTAGTGTATCGTCAGGGTAAGGATAGAGACGAGGTTGCTGTGGAACTACAAACCGAACTCAATCGCATAAGTACTTGGTGTGATGAAGCTGGGGCAATGGTCAACCCAACAAAGGCAACAGTGACTTGGTTCTCGTTGAATAATCATATTGTCAACAATCCAACACCAACTGTAATGCTGTGTTCAGAGACGGTGGAAAGAACGCAGGCAATGAATTACCTGGGGATACGGTTTGATCGAAGCCTTGCTTATAATGTGCACATAGACCAGGTGATAACAAAGGCCAAGCGGGGTTTGGCAGCGATGCGGGTGATGGCGGCAGCAAGCTGTGAGCAGCGTCATCTATGTCTTCTGTACGAGGGGCTGGTCATGTCTGTTTTGGAGTATGCAATGGCAATCCTGACTCTCAGCCATAAGCAGATAGAAAGGATGGAAAGGATACAGAATGAAGCTATGCGCATTATTCTTGGATGTACAAGATATACAGCATGCAGGGCGATGCGCTACCTTCTTGATTTTCCAACCATTGAAGAGAGAATACAAGGTTGCAGGGCACGCGCCTACCTCAGAATTAACGCAAACACACAACATCCACTGCATAGTGAAATTAGGAAGGTGAAGGGCAGCAGGTTAAAAAGAGAACGGTCGTGGATGGGTCAAGCCGAAGACATTCTTCAACATGTGTGTTCACTTGAGGACTTAGAACCTGGCGAGGAGTGGGTGCAAGTGCCAACAGACTTCTGCACATCCTTTTCAGTTTGCATCCAACTAGATAGAAAATGCAGACAAGAAAATCCGGCTGCTGTTGAGGCTGAAGTACAAGCGTTGATTTTCGAGAATTCGCTAGACGGTGACGCGGTCATCTACACAGATGGGTCGGTCGTCTGACATGTGAGAATCTCATGGGCCTTTACAGCTCGTGCCGGAGGGAGAATTGTGAAGGAGGACTCTGGTGCTTTCACTGAAACCACAAGTAGCCTGACCATGGAAGTCATGGCAGTAAGTAAAGCAATAACATGGCTCGAGACACAGACATTCACTAGGGCTTGTTTCCTTAGCGACTCAATGAACATGATCAAGAGGATAGAGGAGGGGTCGATCCGAAGAGAATGGTTGCTGCCTCTGAAGCGGTCTCGGCTGGCAAAGATTAGTTTCATCTTCGTGCCAGGTCATGCAGGAGTACAAGGAAATGAGCGGGCTGACAAGCTCGCAGGTGAGGCTACTGTGGAGGGCGGACGCGCCATGGACCAGGCTGACATTCTGAATGCTCTACGAGAAGTGAGACTTTTGCGAGAACCAAGTGATGACTGTGAATCTACAACAATGGCCAGACTGCGGGAGCAGCAAATTAAAAGAGGGGTGGCCAAACAAGAACACTACGCAGGAAGCCAAAGAAGATTGATAAACCAACACAGAACTGGCGTCGTTAGCCGCTACACGCTGCGGGATTTGCTGAGGAGGGGATCCGAGCACTTATGGACTGAATGGTTCGATGTGCAACGAGGATGATCTGTCGACTAACTAACTAACTAACTAACTACATCTACTACTACAATAACTACAATTACTGCAACAACGACTACTACAACTATTACTACTAAAACTCCAAATTCTACTACAGCGACAATAACTTATACTACTATTCCTACAACTACAAGTATACCTACAATTACAACAATAAATAGTATTTCATGTGCTCTCACTTTTATTTGGTTCTGTGGACAGACCGTCAGTGACTACAACGACGATTTTCTTGGCTTCATTTCTCCCACCATTCTCAACTGTGAGAAGTTCCTGTGCCTTCATGAGTGCCAGATGGGTTTTTGTGGTTTTATTCTGGTAGGGGACATTCATCAGTTTCTGAAATAGTTCAATTATTATCTGACAGGTTTGACTATATATTTCAATGAGAACATGGTTTTTGCGAGCAAATTTTGGAGTTGAATACCAGTCTGTATCAATGAAAAGAAATCTTATATTAACGTTATGTTACTGCTATCTCTGAGATTAATCACCGTGACGGGATATCAAGAGCGATGTAAAGATCTTGAAAGAAGGTAGCTAACAAATAGAATTGGTTACACTTATTAAAAAGGGACAGTCCGATATCTGTATGCATTTCATGAGAAGAGAAAGGCTGAAGAATGTCGTCATAACTGGATGGTAGGTGGCAAAAAGAGGAAAGGGGAGACAAAGAGAAGATGCTGGACAGTTTGACATCATGGCATGGAGGAACATCAGTATCAGAAATGATTGGCAGCACAAGAGACACAAGGATGTGGACAGACATGATCACCAAGGACAGGCGGCAAAAACTACAAGAGGAAGAAGAAAACCCCAACAATGTGTCTATGGCAGAGAATACATGGTCTTTGATGGTTCTGTTTATTGCAGAGAATACATGGTAAATGTTGGTTCTATCCATGGCAGGGAATACATGGTCATTGTTGGTTCTGTCTATGGCAGGGAATACATGGTTATTATTGGTTCTGACTATGGCAGGGAATACTTGGTCATTGTTCGTTCTGTCTATGTCAGATAATACATGGTCATTGTTGGTTCTGTCTATGTCAGAGAATACATGGTCATTGTTGGTTCACACTATGGCAGAGAATACATGGTCATTGTTGGTTCTGTCTAAGGAAGGGAATACATGGTCATTGTTGGTTCTGTCTATGGCAGAGAATACACGGTCATTGTTGGTTCTGTCTATGGCAGATAATACATGGTCATTGTTGGTTCTATGACAGAGAATACATGGTCATTGTTGGTTCACACTATGGCAGAGAATACATGGTAATTGTTGGTTCTGTCTAAGGAAGGGAATACATGGTCATTGTTGGTTCTGTCTATGGCAGAGAATACATGGTCATTGTTGGTTCTGTCTATGGCAGATAATACATGGTCATTGTTGGTTCTATGACAGAGAATACATGGTCATTGTTGGTTTGTCTATGGCAGGGAATGCATGGTCATTGTTGGTTCTGTCTATGGCAGAGAATACATGGTCATTGTTGGTTCTGTCTATGGCAGAAAATATATGGTCATTGTTGGTTCTGTCTATGGCAGAGAATACATGGTCATTGTTGGTTCTGTCTATGGCAGGGAATACATGATCATTGTTGGTTCTGTCTATGACAGAGAATACATGGTCATTGTTGGTTCTGTCTATGGCAGAGAATACATGGTCATTGTTGGTTCTGTCTATGGCAGAGAATACATGGTCATTGTTGGTTCTGTCTATGGCAGATAATATATGGTCATTGTTGGTTCTGTCTATGGCAGGGAATACATGGTCATTGTTGGTTCTGTCTATGGCAGGGAATACATGGTCATTGTTGGTTCTGTCTATGGCAGAGAATACATGGTCATTGTTGGTTCTGTCTATGGCAGAGAATACATGGTCATTGTTGGTTCTGTCTATGGCAGGGAATACATGGTCATTGTTGGTTCTGTCTATGGCAGGGAATACATGGTCATTGTTGGTTCTGTCTATGGCAGAGAATACATGGTCATTGTTGGTTCTGTCTATGGCAGAGAATACATGGTCATTGTTGGTTCTGTCTATGGCAGGGAATACATGGTCATTGTTGGTTCTGTCTATGGCAGGGCATTTTTGTTTCTGTTTATGGCAATTTTCTTGGTGTGGGTTTCTGATTTTATATTAACGACATTTTGTGTATGTTTGAGTGCTTGGAGGAATAATTGATCAGTATATCATTTACTTAACAGGAGACGCGCCCACGCGTCAGACACTGGTACGGGCATTATAGCGGTTGGGCAATGACGTGGTTGGACAATATAGAGGTTGGACAATGTAGAGGTTGGACAATGTAGAGGTTGGACAATGTAGAGGTTGGACAATGTAGAGGTTGAACAATGTAGAGGTTTGACAATATAGAGAGTGGACAATGTAGAGGATGTACAATGTAGAGGTTGTACAATATAGAGAATGGACAATGTAGAGGTTGTACAATGTAGAGGTTGGACAATGTAGAGATTGGACAATGTAGAGAATGGACAATGTAGAGGTTGTACAATGTAGAGGTTGGACAATGTAGAGGTTGGGCGATATTGAGGTTGTACAATGTAGAGGTTGTACAATGTAGAGGTTGTACAATGTAGAGGTTCGACAATGTAGAGGTTGTACAATGTAGAGGTTGGACAATGTAGAGGTTGGACAATGTAGAGAGTGGACAATATAGAGGTTGTACAATGTAGAGAGTGGACAATGTAGAGAGTGGACAATGTAGAGGTTAGACAATGTAGAGAGTGGACAATGTAGAGAGTGGACAATGTAGAGGTTGTACAATTTAGAGGTTGGACAATGTAGAGGTTGTACAATGAAGAGGTTGTACAATGTAGAGGTTGTACAATGTAGAGAGTGGACAATGTAGAGGTTGTACAATGTAGAGGTTGTACAATGTTGAGGTTGTACAATGTAGAGGTTGGACAATGTAGAAAGTGGACAATGTAGAGAGTGGACAATGTAGAGTTTGTACAATGTAGAGGTTGGACAATGTAGACGTTGTACAATGTAGAGGTTGTACAATGTAGAGAGTGTACAATGTAGAGGTTGTACAATGTAGAGAGTGTACAATGTAGAGGTTGTACAATGTAGAGGTTGGACAATGTAGAGGTTGGACAATGTAGAGGTTGTACAATGTAGAGGTTGTACAATGTAGAGAGTGTACAATGTAGAGGTTGTACAATGTAGAGAGTGTACAATGTAGAGAGTAGACAATGTAGAGGTTGCACAATGTAGAGGTTGTACAATGTAGAGAGTGGACAATGTAGAGGTTGTACAATGTAGAGGTTGTACAATGTAGAGATTGGACAATATAGAGGTTGGACAATGTAGAGGTTGTACAATGAAGAGGTTGTACAATGTAGAGGTTGTACAATGTAGAGGTTGTACAATGTAGAGGTTTACAATGTAGAGGTTGGACAATGTAGATGTTGTACAATGTCTAGGTTGGACAATGTAGATGTTGTACAATGTCGAGGTTGGACAATGTAGAGGTTGTACAATGTAGAGGTTGGATAATGTAGAGGTTGGACAATGTAGAGGTTGGACAATGTAGAGGTTAAACAATGTAGCGGTTGGACAATGTAGAGGTTGGACAATGTAGAGGTTGGACAATGTAGAGGTTGGACACTGACGAGGTTGGACAATGTAGAGGTTGTGCAATGGAGAGGCTGGACAATACATTTAACTTATAGAACTTGGAAAATGTGGCACTGGATACCATGCAGATATTTATAGGAAAATGCAGCTAAATATTGATAACAGAAGCATAATGTCAGATTTAGCAAGTAAATTAGAATATACTACATTAAGCGGTTAAATTATAAGGTATTGCATTAGGCACTTGAAATAGTGGATATACATGGTGAATCTGTACTGAAGATATTACATCAGAAGGTTCAAATATTCGCTTCTACGTTCGGCAGTTATATTAGATGATGTTTCAGTAGACAATAGAAGATACTACAGTGGGCATTTAAATTACAAGATATTACATTAGACAGTTAAAATAGAAGATATTACACCTTAAAGGTAAATTGGAAGATATTATTGGTGAAGGTAAATTACAAGATATCACATGATGTGTGCCATGAATCCAACATTAACGACGGACGTCGGTCAAATAACACGGGCTATTCACAAGAAGGCACGTCACATGACGGGATGTCGTACCGCGGATAGATTCTTAGATCATTCGGCGGGGGTCGGCTGATGTTGATCTTGGTTGTAAATATGATTGGTTATTAGTTCTCATAATCAATGTTCACAATTCTGGCTCTGAATATTTCAAAATATGGTGACCTTATAAATACCAATTAGTGTCAAAGCGTTAATATTAATGAGTACCGATATTCCTGTCACCGAGACGTAGCAATATGAGTGCCGATTCACACTTAGTAGACTGGTGAGTGCCAATATGCTCTGAAAGTGTCTTTGGGTTATAGTGTGTGGATCCACTCAAGTTGACGAGTTATCGTAAGTCCCACTGAAAGTTATAGCTGACTTATGGATTCCCATAGTTATATGAGTTTCAAAGATTCAGATAAGGAGAGCCTCCCATGAATACCATGTCGTTAATGGGTGGTGTGTAATGATGGCTCGTATGTCACAATATAACAACAGGCAAACATTTCGCTATGGTTGGTAACAGCTGAAAAACGACTTCACAAAACACACTCGTTTAAGTGCACCGAACAGTTGTATTGGTAACACACGGTGATTCATCTCCCGCACCGATCAAGGCTGGTCCCCACTCACTGTGTGACACTCCAAGACATCGTAACATGCTAGGCAGTCTGTCACCGGAGTTCCTACTTTTGTTTGGCCCCTAGCGTCATGGTCTTAGTTGTCATCTAACGCTGTCAGCGATCGAGTTTCATGGAATATGTTTACAACTTACGCCCAATAATTTAAACACTGTGCTGGTTTTTTGTGCACACGAGCTATCAGTGTCTACCATTCACTTTAAACGAACTCTTGAGCCTTGTGAATCATCTTAGACGGCTGTAGAATCTGACTTATGTTTCTGTCCAACTGGAAATTATGGGGGGGGGGGGGTCTCTGTGGCGAAGTGGTCAAGCCATTTGACTCGTGCTCCGAAGGATGTGGGTTCGATTCCGGGCCGCGTCCTTCGGTTTGCGAGTTAAATGTTTCGGAGACTCTTGTGGGTCGTCGCTAAACGCTACGGAGTTCGTGCTTTGTGCGACGCTTTCCGTGCTGCGGAAAGAGACCGAGCCATATGGGATAAAACCAGGTGCAAAGAAGTCGACCCTGTTGACTTTTAAGCGAAATTTAAAAAAAACAAATTTTTAAGCGAAATTACTTGAATTGCTGTTTCAGACAAAATGTGTCAATAGTATTGTTTATCTTACTCAGCTGACTTCTTCGACGTTCACTGATCAGTTGTCCCCCTCCGAATGATCTAAGAATTTATCCGCGGTAAGACTTTCCGTCCTTTCAAGCGACTTCTTGTGAATAGCCGGTGTTAGTTAACCGTCGCTCGTCTCAACAAATGTGTTCCTCTTTCTGTGAGTTGTTTTTGATTACTTTTTATCCCATGACTGGTGTGTTAACTCTCTCTCTCTCTCTAGTCCAGTTAATATAGTTCGTCACCGTCGATTCTTAAGTTAATTATATTCTCGCTAAATTTGGATCATAGCAATGTAGGCAAGCTAGTCGATATTACATCAGACAGTTAGAACAGAAGGAACAGTTGCTGCTTTTGTTGCACGTGAACCCTCACGAAGGCGCTGTATTTTAACGCGTAAGTTCGGTGAACTGGCGTTCCAGTCTGATCCACGAAAGGGGCCTTGCGCTGATCGAAGTGAGCTTGGTGTAGGTAATTTCCTCACAGGCCGATACCAAATGCCCATTTCCATGGGGAGTGTCTTACAACACACCCCTTCACCTCTCCGAGTGTTTAGATGAGAAGCCTGTGCAAGCCGGGTGATGAGACGTCACATCCGCCAAGACGTATATCAGGATGTTACCAGATGGTCATTCAGCACACCACGCACCTGCTGGACAGATTATACCTGAATGGGTCACGTGTCCTCTAGAGGACTTTGGTGTTTCAGTGTCATCAGACACCAGACAATGTCTGGACGGAAGAGGGCAGTTACAGGACTTAATCCTGAGGGACAGGATCGTACTATGCATGTACACACCAGCTAGACAGTCTCACCTCATTGATCAAGCTGCTGTTGTCAGTTAATTTGAATATCACTCGGGGGCTGGAAGCAAAAGTCAGCAATGCCACACGAGTCGCTTTTGGGCCCAGAGTGAAGCCGCGGATGCTCTTAACAACAAACTCAAAGTTCTTCAAGTAATTCTCATCACCAATACTGCCAGAGGAGTCGATAACAAACACCAGGTCGACCGCAACAGATCCTGGACAGGGATCTGTAGAAGATGGCACCATATTATATTATATCTGTATGTCTGTCGCTCTGTCTGCCCGTCTATTTGTCTGCCTGTCTGTTTGTGTATCCGTCAATCTGTCTAGCAGTCAATCTGTTTGTCTGAAAATCAGTACGTCCGTATGTTAACATATATGTCACTCTTTCAGTCTGTGTGTATGTTTATGCTTCTGTTACTAGGTCTGTCTGAATGTTTAAATATCTGACACTGAGTCAGTCTATCTGTATGTTTACATCTGTCACTCGGTAAATCTATCTGTATGTTTACATCTGTCACTCGGTAAATCTATCTGTATGTTTACATCTGTCACTCGGTAAATCTATCTGTATGTTTACATCTGTCACTCGGTAAATCTATCTATATGTTTACACATCTATCACTCATTCAATTTGTCTGCATATTGTTCTGTGAGTTATTCGGTCTTGCGTATGTTACATTGCTTGTGTGCCTGCTATTCATCTTTCTTTGTTAGTTTATCGTTTTGTCTCTCTCTTAGCCTCCCCCCCCCCCCTCTGTCTGTCTCTGTCTCTCTTCCTCTCTGTCTCTCTTTCTCTTCGCCTCCTCCCCACCTGATTGCATTAAGCATGAAGAAAGAGGTGCAACATTTACTATCACAGATATGACATATATGAGATGACATTAGTATCACGGAGATGGCATACATGAGACAATCTAAGTCGAACGGAGATGACATATCTGAGAAAAACTAAGTGTAATGGAGCAAACGTATCTAAGATGATCTTAATGTCACGAAGATGATATATCTGGCGTAATCTATGGATCAAGTATGCGGCATATCTGAGATGATCTTAGTGTCACGGAGATGATATATCTGACGTAATCTAAGCGTAAGTACGTGGCTTATCTGAGACAATCTACGTCTAACGGAGATGTCATATCTGAGACAATCTGTGTCTAACGGAGATGTCATATCTGAGACAATCTATGTCTAACAGAGATGACATATCTGAGACAATCTAAGTCTAACGAAGATGTCATATCTGAGACAATCTATGTCTAACGGAGGTGTCATATCTGAGACAATCTAAGTCTAACAGAGATGACATATCAGAGCCATCTTATTTGAGACGGTCATTACCTGGCTCGGGTACAAGTTCTGAAAAGGACAACAAAAACACATATAATAATAAATCATTGATGAGAAATATGTGACACATACAATAATAAATTACTGATGACAAACATGGTTCAAACACAGTGACATCATCATCATCTACTTCATATAGAACCTCCATTACATAACCTTTCTGCCATCACTATTCATTTGCCCTGTGTATGTTCTTGCCCTGTGTACATTCTTGCCCCTTATATGTTCTTGCCCAGTGTACGTTCTTGCCCCGTATATGTTCGAGCCCGGTGTATGCTCTTTCCTCGTGTATGTTCTTGTTCCGAGTATGTTCTTGACCCTTGTATGTTCTTGCCCCGTGTATGTTCTTGTCCAATGTCTCTGTTATGTCACGTGTCCATCTTCGTGCTGACAGACCACTGCCCCATCCTCCAGATATCACGTCCTCTAGTATTGTTCTCTCTAGACCACGCCCTTTATTTCTGTTCTCTCTACTCCACGCCCTTCATTTCTGTTCTCTCTAGTCCATGCCTTTATTTCTGTTCTCTCTAGACCAAGCCCTTCATTTGTGTTCTCTCTAGACCTCGCCCTTCATTTATGTTCTCTCTAGACCACGTCCTTCATTTCTGTTCTCTTTAGACCACGCCCTTCAGTTCTGATCTTTCTAGACCACGCCCTCCAGTTCTGATCTCTCTGACCACGCCCTCCAACTCTGTTCGCTCTAGAATACGCCCTCCAGTTCTGCTCTCTCTAGACCGCGCGTTCGAGTACTGTTCTTTCTAGACCATGCCTTCCAGTTCTGTTCTTCCCAGACCACACCTTCCAGTACTGTTCTTTATAGAATACGCCCTCCAGTTCTGTTCTCTCTAGACCACGCCCTCCAGTTCTGATCTCTCTAGACCACGCCATCCAGCTCTGTTCGCTCTAAAATGCGCCCTCCAGTACTGGTCGATCTAGAATGCGCCCTACATTTCTGTCCTCTCTAGACCATGCCTTCCAGTACAGTTCTTTATAGACGACCGCCTTCCAGTATTGTTCTTTCTAGACCACGCCTTTCGGAACTGTTTTATATATATATATATATATATATATATATATATATATATATATATATATATATATATATATATATATATATATATATATATATATATATATATATATATATATATATATATATAATCCTCAAAACATGATAATAACTTTACATTAAATTCCTTACACTTTTCTAATATTAAACGCATGTTGAGAATGTAATGTCTTGCTCCTCTTCCTTGTCTAAATCCAGCTTGAGCCACGTTAATTTCTTCTTCCATTTTCTTACGATGTCTTCTCGATATGATTTTTAGTAGAATTTTATTTGCATGACTGATCAGGGAAACAGTTCTATAGTTGGTGCATAATTTCAGGTTGCCCTTTTTGGTATTGGAATGAAGATAGTTCTTTTCCAATCTGTTGGTCATATACTATATTTTCATATCTGTTTACATCACGCGTTATATATTTGTATGCTTTCTCTCGCTAAAGGCTTGCGAACGCGGTTCGTGAGCCGGGTATCAGGCGTTCGAAGCTCAGCTGCGACCGATTTGTGAAGCAGACCGTGTCGCGTTGTGTTATAACGTGCTTGTATGGGAGCCGGTCGTTCAGAAAGCGATGGCAAACTGCTGAACGTAACACTTGCCTAGTACATTAACAACAGCTGAAAAATGCTGGTGTTGACTGCAACGTACTGTAAGGGATACGCAACATTTTTTTTCTTCTCGTCCCGCCTTAATTAGTTCAGCTGGCATCTCATTCCATCCAGGTGATTTACCATTCTTCAGGTTCATTATTGCCCAAGCAATTTCATCTAATGAGGGATCAGGTTCTGTCACTGATGTCATTGGTTCATGTATCGCATTCATATCCTCACTGAAACTCATATCACACATTCCACTGCAGTACTCTTGCCACCTTTCTAGAATTTGTCTATATTCTGTTAAGGTATTTTTCATCTTGTCACAGATAAAATTCAATTGAGGTTGAACATTTCTTGTCAATAACTTCATTTCTTTGAACATTTCGTAATCTCTTCCAGTCTTATGATATTGCTCTATTCTGGTACAGCAATCTTGTATATATATATATATTGATTTTTGTCCTTTCTTGTGTTCTTTCTTATTTCTCGAATTCAAGATTTATACTTCATCCTGCTGTTATCGGATTCACCTCCTTTCTGTTTCAGTTCCCGTCGTTGTTTTATTAATTCTATCGTGTCTGATGTAATCCATGGCTTAAATTGCGTTTTCTTGGTCGGAATTAAATCTTTGGCTGCAGTTATCAATGATATCTCTAGCTTGTACTGTACTGCCAGTTCATCGGGTGTCATTTCCTCTTGTACAGACATCGAAACTCCAAAACGATTCCTCACGCCTACGTTGTATGCATCCGGTATTTTTGTGAGATCAAAACGATGTGGCCTTGGTACTCGGGTAAGCTTTTTGAGATTTACTTTCACATCTGCTTCAAATATAACTGATGATCTGTATCAAAGCCTGCACCTCGTAACGTTTTAGCCGATGCTGTGCTTGATCTTCTTTGTATTAGAATATAATTTATCTCGTTATATATAAAACATTAGTTGTATCAAAGCCAAAGATGACACCGAAAGGTAAGGTCATAATTGACTGGAAAATGATTAATCAAGTTGATAAATTTAAGATGATGATGTTGTTGTTAATGGTGATAATGATGATAGCAATGATGATGATGATGATACACATCCACAATGGAGTATAAATAGTTACCTGTTGGTGGCGGGATAGGTTCTGAAATGAAATATGACCAACATGTTATTGATGTTGAGAAAACTAACACATGGAGGGGTAGGGCAGTGTAACGCATCCACAAACCAAATAAGTTACTCTTTCATCTTGAATGCTTGTCTCTCTGTCGGTCTGTCCGTACGTTTGTCTGTCTGTCTGCCTAAATATCTGTTTATATATTCGTCTGTCTATCCATCTGTCTGTCTCTCAAAGATAGCAATAATTACCTCAGATGACTTCTAGTATAATAAACATCGTCATATGTATGGTGCATTACACACGAAGAAGGTAAATTATAAGGTTCTGATCTCACTAGACCACGCCATCTACTTTAATGAATCAAGTATTATTGATTATTTCCCATGCGTTTTAATGCATATAGTTCTGTTGTTGTAGAAAAATTAATGTATGAGAGGAAAGAGATCAGAAGGGCAGAATGTTCAATTCTGAACCATTGAAAATAAAGTGTGTTCGTTCGTTAGTTCGTTCGTTTAATCTGTCTGTCTGTCTGTCTGTCTGTCTATCTGTCTGTCTGTCTGTCTGTCTGTCTGTCTGGCTGGCTGGCTGGGTGGCTGGCTGGGTGGCTGGTTGGCGGGTGGCTGGCTGGCTAGAGATTGTGTGGGTTGGGGGATGGGTGTGTAATGGGTGTGGGGGATGAGTGTAGGGGTGGGGGGTGTCTGTGAATGGGATATGTCTGTGTGGGTGGGAGTGTGTGAGTGTGGATGGGATAAATGTCTGTTGGTGGAGGATGTGTGTGTGGGTGGTGAGGATGTTTGTAGGTGGCAGATATGTGGGTGGGAGGGTAGATGTGTGTGTGGGTGAGAGATGTGTTGGCGGGGATGTGTATGAGGAATGGATGTGGGGGATGTGTGTGTGTGGGGAGGATGTGTTTATAGGTGGAGTTTTGTGTGGTAGGGGAGATGCGTGAGAGGTGGGGGAGGTGTGGGATGTGCAGGTGGATGAAGGATGTATGTGAGGATGGGGGATGTGTGTTTGGCTGGGTGGTTGGGGTGGGTGTTGGTGGGATGGTAGATGAGAGATGCATGTGCTGATGGGCGGGTGGGTGATGTGTGGGTGTGAGTGGTTGATGGATGTGTACGTGAGTGGGTGGATGTGTGTGAGAGATGAGTGTATGGGTGGGGGATGTAGGTGTTTCTGGGAAGATGTGTGTAAGCTGCGGATGTGTGTGGTGGGGTATATTTGGGTGGTGAGGTGTGTGTTAGTGGGAGGTGTGTGTTTGTCGGTGTTTATGTGTTGGGGATATGTGTGGGAAGGTGGGGAGATATGTTTGTGGGTGGGGATGTGTGTATAGGTGGGGGATGTTTAGTTGAGAGGTGGCGGATATTGGGTGGTTGAGTGGGTGTAGGTCGGCTGATGTGTGTGTGTGTGGGTGGGTGGGGAAAATTGTGAGGGTGTGGGATGTGTGTGTGTGGATAGGTGCCGGATGTGTGGGTTGGCGGGGGTATGTGTGTGTGGTTTTGTGATGTGTGTTATGCTGGGTGGTTGCGAGTGTGGGGATGCGTGGTGGAGAATATGTGGGTGGGTGTGTGAGTGTCGGTTATGGGATGGGTGGGGATGTGTGTGTGGGTGGGGAAATGTGTGTGGGTGGGGGATCATTGGGAGGGTGGCGGCATGTATGTTTGCCTGGGTCTGTGTGAGTGCGAGGAGGTATGTGTGGTTGGGTGGGTGAGGTGTGGTGGGTAGGGGATGTGTGGGTGGCTGCGGGATGTGTGGGTGGCTGCGGGATGTGAGGGTGGATGGGGAATATGTCTCACAACATTGCAATATGCACTGTTTATGTTCACAACTTTCATTTGACAATGTTTTTTTCCCATTTGAATGTATCATTCGTAATTGCCATGAGACAATATAAGGCTTACAGCAGTAGTCTTACAGGTTGACAGAAGGTCTATAGGAAAAGGCCAATAAAAGGGAAAGTGAGAACAAATCGCGCAACAACAAGTAACTGACACGATCTGATAAAGCGTGCAAAGATAGATCGGACGCATGATGATGATGAATAGCGCTAAGGGAGACTATTCAAGAAAGTTGCGTATCACGTGATCGGAATAGGGTGGTTCACGTGAAAAGGGGCAACTGAAATTAGTCAAGTCTGCAGGTTGACATTGAGAGGAAGTGTTCGGAAGATATTCTGCTGTGAGGAAATGTTTCTTCTTAAAAGTCATGAAAGACTTGTTTGATTGTGATAATGGCGAATGGAGATAATGGTTTGTAAAAGCGCAGAGTTCTATAAAACGATGGTCATCGATATAACAGCCAGAACCTGCAAGGGACAGTTGTGTCAAACCAGTCACCCGAACTGCATGAAATGTGTTCGCAGTTTGACATGGAATGTCAACGTAAGGTCACTGCTCGCCAGCCACTGAGAATAGACGCAAGTGAGTGTTATTTAGTTAAGCAGTATTCCTGAGTGCCGTGGGATGGCAGTCCACTGAAACGATTGCTAATCCGAACATTATTGAATGAACATCAGCGACAGGACTGACATTATTATTGTATTCTTATTATATTATATTATGAATCACTGACCCTCCCAACAATATGGGAACAGTGATATGGTCAGCTGTCACAATTATATGTATTAAAAGTACGATTATCTAGGACGTCTGTGGTTGCTCAAGTTCCTGTGTTGCTTCTGTGAGTCTGCTATAGTTTTTGGACGAACGAACGAGAGAAAAGGTGTTGCAGTAATATGCATTATTTATGCTTACAAAATCCATTTGACAATGGTGTCAGGATCTTATAATTGGCTCGTTAGCTAACACGTGTGAGACAGTACAAGTATAACGTGATTCAACGTAAGACACAACGACACAACGTTCTAAGGATTTATTGCCATATTAAATACAGAACGATAATTACAACAATCTACAATATATAACTCACGACGCTCACAACCACAATACAGCTCATAGGTCTGACGCTCAAGATATCAGTCGTTCGGCTTTCATCCACAGAGATCCACACAAACGCCTTGCTTTCATCACACATGTCCTTCCAGTCTCCGGTCCCAGCTCGGTCTGAGGCTAGCACGCAAAACTGCCCACTGCCTCTAGTGTCGTCACGTGGCCTGCGTGCGTCCGTCGTCAGCCTGATCTTGCCCGCCGACAATTCTTGTCCGCCGGGTGTCGTAACGATGTTGCTGCATAGCTATACCATGTTAGGCTCTGACATTCTCCCCTGGTACCTCAATGAAAGATGCCATCTTTCATTCATGATGTATGTATATACTGGGGTAGTGTTAACTTCATGTCAGAGACTACTCTTTCCCAGTGTTATGCATGAAAATACATATATGGCATAGAAATATATACGAAAAATGTAAGTTGCATTGAAATGACAAATAAAGTACAACTTTTAACACAAATCAGGTTTCATCCCCCTGATGCCTGGTTACCTTCATTGCGATAATACCCAGTCAGATCAGTAGTACCAGCTTCTCGCATCTACCTCGCAGCAATTTGAAAAAAACGTAATAATATGGTTGTTTTGCAACAGCCATCTAGCCAGACTGAAATACGACTTTATATTTGAGTCGTATTAAACACTCAAACTCTGACCTCATTTGGCCAGGAGCTTTTATGTTGGTTTGCAATGTTGGCAGCTCTATGACATGCTTGGTGGACGCCTACCCGCTGTGTTAGCCGTTTGAGCAACAAAATGTCTATTTATACAATACACATTAATGAATATGTTTCAAATTATGGCCCTTGGTGTAATTCACAAATGCAAGGGAAGTAATTTTGACATTCAAGAAATTCAATAACTTACAATAATTATTTAATTTCTTAGCGTCATTGCTTGACGTTTCTTCATATTAACGAGAAAAAGTCGGTAATATGAATACATTAATCAAGATATGATTCTAAGATTACACTAATCAAAATAAATAAGTACCCAATTGGTGTATTATATTTTATAGATTCAAAAGGATTTTACAATCGTCATAAGTTTTTGAATATTTGTATATCGTCTGCTAATTTTGGTGTACTTTTTAAATTACACCGGAAATACACACGAAATGCAAAATTTAGTTGCTGTTACACTGTCTGAACACAAATGCTCCGGTTTTATTTTGTAACGGATAGTAAAATGTTCTCAAAGTTCGTGTCTGATGTTCTAGTATCACAACTATCGGATTATGATGGAATGTTCTTATTTCCGATGTGTTCACAACTTCTGGATAATGATCGACTGTTCTTATTTCTGATGTTCAAACGTCGAACATATTGGATTAAATTCGATGCAGAGGTGGTGTAGAAGTCACTGTTCAGTCCACATTTGCACACGTCGTTAAAATATCACGGTGAAGAAATTCACACACAGCTGTCACTGTTAACCGGTAAAGTTCGCTTCTGGTAAGTGGTTAAGCGTCTGTGACACTGTTCTAGTTGTATATTTACAGTTAATAATGTTTTCTTTCTAACACACACTACACAATTATACTACACTCATTACATGGCTTAATTAAAATAAGTATATTATACATGTCGGTTTTTAACCGTATCACAATTTCAATTATAGACCTTACACAGTAGGTGAATAGCAACAAAATTCACTCATTGGTGGCTGTGTTGGTCTGAGTGTAATAATACACAATGCACTCAGACATTGCTTACTGGGTCGGTCGGACAACGGGACAAAAGATCGGCAATTGTATTGATTCTGCCGGGAATATGTCGAACTTCGAAACTGTAATTTTGAAGCTTTAAGGACCAGCGAGCAATCATATTATTGGATGGTACTCCGGCATTTATATACCGTAATGGACTGTTGTCAGTTTCGATGATAAAATGACGTCCTAGAAGGTATCTGGATAGCTTCGTCACACTTTCTACTAAGGCAAGTGCTTCTAATTGTGGAATGGACCATGCACGCTCTCGAGGCCTTAGTTTTCTTGATATGAAACAAATGGGATGCAGGATGTTGTTGTATTCCTGCAACAGGACTGTCCCAATCGCAACGGAGCTAGCATCTGTTCTTAATCTGAAAGGTAAATGGATGTTGGGCAATTTAAGGATGAGGTTATTCGAATTCTTATCAGAAAAGTATGCCAAAACTTTATGAAATGCATTTCGTAGGCATTCATCGTGTACAACTTTTCAGGCTTATCCTTGGTTAGTAAGTTAGAAAAAACCTCGGTCAGTTCTGAAAAATCAGGAATAAAATTTCTGTAATAGTTGATCAGTCCCAACAAACTGCGGACTTGTTTCTTATTCGTTGGAAGTGACAGTTTTAGAATTTTGGAGACAATTTTGTTGTCTGTCATGACAAAGCCATTGGATATTCTGTACCCCAAAAATGATATCTCTTGGTAAGCCATGCTCACCTTTGAAGGCTTCACTGTCAGTCCGTGCTGTCTGATACGTTCTAGTGTCTGTTCTAGTGTCTTTATATGTTCCGTCATTGTCTCAGTATGGACACAGATGTCGTCAATATAGCAAATGATATTAGGAATGTCAGCTAGGAGGAGTCGTGTCATGCGTACGAATGTGGCTGGGGCATTGACTAGCCCAAATGGAAGTTTGCACCATTCGTACAGTCCCCAAGGCGTGGCGAAAGCTGTTAGATGTCTGCTGTCTTCATGTACAGCTATCTGCCAGTAACCTTTAGACATGTCAAGCGTCGTAAAGAACTTAGCGTCAGTCAGTTCTGTCAGAAGGTCGTCAGTGTTTGCCATTGGTTCAAGATCTAAAACAGTTATTTTGTTCAGTTTTCTGTAGTCGATGCAAAGTCGTATTGTGTTGTCCTTTTTGCGTACAATGACCATGGGTGAAGAGAAGTCTGATAGGGATCGTCTGATGATGTTGTTTTTTTTCTAAGTTGATGATTTCCTGATGTAGTTGTTCCTTGTAATGTAATGGTATGGTGTATGGTCTGCATCTTATGGGTGTGTTTGATGTGAGTGTGATGTGATGCTGTACTAATTCTGTTTGTCCTGGGTTGTCTGAAAAAATGGTGTTGTATTGTTGTATCAACTGTTTGCAACTGTTTGTCTCTGTTGTGGTAAGGTCTTAGCATATTTATGTGAAATATTTTGTGTTTGTCTTTTATGAGGATCTCGTAGTCGACAGGTGAGATTTGTCTTGTCACTTTTTAAGGTCCCTGCCAAGAATCAGTCAGTAGTTGTCTGTCAGTAGGTAGTAGTAGTAGAACGTCCTGTCCAGGTGTCAATGTTATAGTCCTGTTACCTTTGTCTGCGTACTGTCTGTAAGTAGCACCAGATAGTTTAAGTGCATTTTTTAGCAATTTCACATGATTTAATAATCCTTTCACGCAATGATGTTACATACACGAATGATGATATGGGTTTCAGTACTGGAGTAGAATCAGTTAACATTTGGTGATAAATTGTTAATGGGCCTCGTGGTTTGGCACCATAGATTAGTTCAAAAGGAGAGAAACCGGTACTAGAATGTGGTACCTCGCGATAAGCAAAAAGGACAGCTGGTAAGTATACATCCCAGTTATTGGGGTGATCTTGAGTTACTTTTGCAAGCATGTGCTTCAGATCCCCATTAAGCTTTTCTATAATCCCGCTCGAGTGAGGATGATAGGGGCTATTGAAGACTTGCTTCACTCCTAACATTTTGGTGAAAGCTTGGGTCGATGCGGCAATAAACTGAGTGCCTCTGTCAGACTGGATAGTATCTGGAAACCCAATTCGGGAGAAAATATGGAAGAACACTTCCATGATGTCGTTGGCAGTAATGTTCTTTAGCGGAATAGCTTCTGGCCAGCGGCTACATTGATCAATAAAAGTTAGAATATATTTATTCCCTCTAGTTGTTGTATGACTAAGAGGGCCCACAATGTCAACTGATAATTTTTCAAAAGGTCGACTGGCTAAGTCAGTGACTTGTAACTTTGCCTGTGGGTGTTTACCTTTTTTTACTAGTTTCTGGCATGTATCACAACTTCTGCAATATGTTCTTATGTCATTGCAAAATTTTGGCCAATGAAACTGTGTCAATAGTCTTGACCTGGTTTTAACATATGCCATATGACCTGCAAAAGGTATATCGTGAGCAAGATGTAAAGCTTGCTTTCGATAAGTAGTTGGCAAAACAGTTTGCTTTGTTGTAATGTCACCTCTGGTGTAATACCTGGTGAGTATATCATTGTGTAAAGCAAAATGCCATTTCGCATTTTTGGTTACTCTTGCCTTTTTGCCGATCAGGTCAAAGTACTTTGACAGTGAAGGATCAGCTTTTTGAGCTGTTATGAATGTTTCCTTCATAGAGTCACTAGGTGGTAATTCTGGGCTAAGCATTTGTATAGCCTCAGTTTGGTTACTTTCATCTTGCACTCTAGCAGTAGCTCTTGTTACTGCGTTCACACACTCAATGACATCAGATGATGATGGAATGATATCGTCAATGATGTGATGAGAACTTAGTGCTGCATTAGCTAACATACATTCAATAGGTGATATGACATTTTCAATGACATTTGGTGGTGATGTGTTATCATCAATACATAGTGATGTTATGTCATGGTTATGAGGTTTGTCATTCACCTCAGGTAAATTTCCTATGATTATATCGCACACTGGGTTTGTAAGTGCCGCGACCTTTACTTTCCCGGTGAGGAATGGTGTTTCAATGTATGCCCATGCTAATGGATATTTCTCAATATTGCCTGAAAATGTTCTACATGTAATGTGCCTGCCTGTATAGTCTGTAGGCGTTATGAATGTTGTTTTCAGGCCAATAAGTGTACTTCCGGTGTCGCGAAGTACTGTAGCAAACTTGCCATTAACATACCCGTGATATATGTCTAATCTGCCTTTTGAGTCTATTACCAAGTTAGCTTCCTCATTGGCAATAGGGATGGCGTGCCCGCATGTTAGGATACCGTTTTCATAAAAGGTATTACAGACAGTGCATTTGTTAGTACTAAATACATCACAAGCCTGTGCTGCATTTACAGGATGTTTTTCTGGATTTTCGTCTTCTGACGCTGAGCTATCGAACAAGGCGGCATTGGCTTTGTTGGTCATATGCCTGCCTCTACAATCCATGCGATGGTGCCCGTAAGCCTTGCAGAGAAAACATTTACGTAAACTTTTGAACGATTTACGTTCTCTGTCTTGTCTGTTTACCATATTTTGCAAGTATGTTTGGTACCCTGGGTTTTTATCGCACATCTCGTTCAAATGGTGAGAAAATTTACAGTGTATGCAATGTCTAAATTTCTCAGAGGTAGGCCTGTTTGGTTTTTGCCTACTATAGTTTTTTTCATAGTTGGCTGCTGCTACCCAGTTACTGTCAGTAGCTTCAGTGGCAAAGCACTGTTTGTTGGCCGTGTAATAGGCCGACCCACGTCTTTCCATTTCTTCCACACTTGTGCATTCATTCTCCTGTAAGAACTTAGAAAAAGATGATGGGATAGAAGAAATGACTTTATCTCGAATGATGAGATCTTCTAATCTATCATAACTTTTGTTAATTTTGGCTGCTGCAGTCCATTTGCTGAAAACATCTCGGACTAAACAGAGGTAGTCAGAGAACGTTTGAGTTGATTTTGGACTCAATTTACTGAATTGTTCTCTGTAACCTGCCTCGTCTAACATGAAATGTGCCATTATTTTAGATTTAATATAATGGTACTCTTTCCTGAGGTCTTTGGGGATGGTTTCAATGACTTTAAGAGGTTCCCCAGATAGACTCCTCATATATAGAATATTCCATTCAGAAAGTGGAACTTGGTAATGTTCCATTAAAGTCTGAAAATTTTGGGTAAAGGCTGCTATGCAGTCACCCGAGGTATAGTTACGTACGATACCTTGATACTTTTTATACTGGTTTTCTTTTTCCAGTCTTTCAGATTTCTTTGACTCTTTATTCATGGCAGTCTCAGTGTCAAGTTGTTTCATTTTCAACTGTAACTCTAGTTCTTCTCTCTTACTCTGAGCTGCTATTTCTGCTTTCTTAAGTTCACTGTCTATCTCAGTTTGCTTTGTCTTTGCAGTCATTTCTACTTCGGCTTGCTTTAATGCTGTTTCAATCTCTGATTGTTTTAGAGCTGTCTCCATCTCTGCTTGTTTTAGAGCTCTTTCAGCTGCTCTTTCTTCGCGTTCATTATTTTTCTCTTGTACCAGGAGATATTCAGCGTATTTGTTCTCACTCCATTTTGTTAATTCATCACCTGTGAGATGTAATTTAATACCCATATCGATGAAATCAAATAATGACGACATGATGGAGAAAATACGTCAATGATAATCAACCACACAAAATATGTTGTAAATGGTTAGTAGAAAACAATTTACAATTGATTTTACTATACGATGCGTGCCCACTAATGCATACGTAAAGTTAAAGTAAAGAAAAATATACTCAAGTGCCCTTGGATAAGGTGACGAATGGTTGGACAATCGGGCTGGGAAAACTGTAGGGTCGTTACTTTGGAACCACAAATGACCTCTACTGCAAGGTTATGGATGGTACACAAAAACCTGCTTTGTTTTTGGAGAAAAATAAGTTAGCGTCTATCTGTTGGTGTGTGCCTGCAAGTCACTAAGTGTTGATTAGGTTTGGATGGCGTCGAGTATAATTGTATGTCGTAAATTTGTCGTCAACAGTGTTTTTCTCAACAGAAGTTACACTCTTTCCAAAACTCTTTGCGTTCCACAAACTCAATGCACAAAGACAATCTATCTGTATCTAAACACTCAATAACATTGATGACACATCACTTACATCAAGATGACATTCAGTAAGGACATAGACATCAAGTTTACAAGATGGCGACAAGGTCAAAATGGCGACAAAATCACAATGTCGACAAGGTCAAACGGTGACAAGTTTCACAAATCACAAATGTTTTACACGTTTACAGGATCAAACAATATGTACTGTACATTTACTAATGGTTTTACACATATTTAAACAATGTAGTAATGGATCACAATGAGACTTTTCCGATCACATTTACATCACTATAACCTTGACAAATTTTACAAGTTCAAGAATTATAGTTTTAGATAACAAAGACGAGCAACACACGTCTACATATATTAGGTTCTTAAACAAGGACGAGCCCCCACGTCCACACATGTCAGGATCTTATAATTGGCTCGTTAGCTAACACGTGTGAGACAGTACAAGTATAACGTGATTCAACGTAAGACACAACGACACAACGTTCTAAGGATTTATTGCCATATTAAATACAGAACGATAATTACAACAATCTACAATATATAACTCACGACGCTCACAACCACAATACAGCTCATAGGTCTGACGCTCAAGATATCAGTCGTTCGGCTTTCATCCACAGAGATCCACACAAACGCCTTGCTTTCATCACACATGTCCTTCCAGTCTCCGGTCCCAGCTCGGTCTGAGGCTAGCACGCAAAACTGCCCACTGCCTCTAGTGTCGTCACGTGGCCTGCGTGCGTCTGTCGTCAGCCTGATCTTGCCAGCCGACAATTCTTGTCCGCCGGGTGTCGTAACGATGTTGCTGCATAGCTATACCATGTTAGGCTCTGACAAATGGTTTGTTTTTTCCCTGTGTAAATGTAACATGCACATTTGATGAATGAAAGATGAGTGATTGAAAGGGCCGAATGTACGACGGGCCTGTGTGCCCAATTTGTTACCCTTTTAAAATAAAGTTCGTTCGTTCGTTCGTTCTCTATGACACTGCTAATACTGCTTGTGTTGTTACTCCAGTATTGACCAAGTTGTCCCCCGTGCATTAATTCCTACAAACTAAGATTAGGTTATCATAGCACAGATTCATATCTGAGACCCGCTTCAAGATAGTTTATTTATATGTGGTATAGTGGTCCAGGGTGAACCCCAGTAGTGACAGGATTATTGCTGCTCTCATGGAGTCTCCTGGACCATTGTTGCTCTTTTAGTGTCTCCTGGATCATTGCTGCCCTCATGTTGTATGTTATGTAATTGCTGCTCTCATAGAGTCTGTTATGTCATTGCTGCTCTTATGGTGTCTCCTGAATCATTGCTGCTCTCTGGTTGTCTCCTGGATCATTGTTGCTCTTATAGTGTCTCCTGGATTGCTTCTCTCAAGGTGTGTACTGGATCATTGCAGCTCCCATAGTGTCTCCTGGATCATTGCTGCTCTCATGGAGTCTCCTGGATCATTGCAGCTCCCATAGTGTCTCCTGGATCATTGCCGCTCTCATGGTGTCTCCTGGATCATTGCAGCTAGCATAATGTCTCCTGGATCATTGCTGCTCTCATGGTGTCTCCTGGATCATTGCTGCTCTCATGTTGTCTCCTGGATCATTGCTGCTCTCATGTTGTCTCCTGGATCATTGCTGCTCTCATGTTGTCTCCTGGATCAACAAGGCCTCATGGCATGGACACCGGCTGGTTGTTAGAATGGTATAGGAATACTCTGTGACGAAAATTTTGGCAAGGAAAGAAACTAGACTACTCAACTCACCACGTCCTGGTCCAGAATATAAGAAGGTTCAACACGTTCTAGACCAAAGGTTATCTCTGACATGGCGCCTCATTCATTTACCAGTTTTACTATTTTCTGTTTATGTTTGTTACCACTTTTTCTCACACGTTCCTTTTTAATGATCCCAGTTGGCAATAGCAGCCAGGACAGTATATTCAGTCTTTGCTTTCATTTTTTTGTCTTGTCTTTTGTGCATAATGATGGGTTGGAAAACACACATCGCTGTCAACACCAAGCCAGTCACACACATATACACACACGCTAACGCACGCGCAAATATATACAAGCACAGGCAATGGAGTGAATCAATAACCAGGAAATGGAAATATGAGAAATATCCGAATACTCTCAATATGTATCTAAAGATAGACGAGAAGGGAAATTGTCAGCTTTACAAGAAGGCAATCGCAAGTGACAGAATCAACGTTACTGTTAAAGCTTTCGTCAGCACAGACACAACAGACAAATCACATTCTAGATGATAGCACCAGGGCCCACTTACCTTTGCAGGCGACAGCTGAAACTGGGTTGGCAAACGAGACGAGGACACTATAGTTGGAGACTAGGAAAGAGTACTCAGGTTTTGAAGCCACGGCTTTCAGCTCTGCCTCGTTGGCGTGTGGTTGGACTCCGAGAGTGATGACGAGAATCTGTGAACCTCTCAAGGTCGAAGCTGCCGCCAGGGCTGTTGGGAATACGTGAGTCAAATTGTGTGGGAAAATGCGGAAACTTTTACACAAATTGTGTAAGAAATATGCCGAAAGCGTGAAAACAATTATGAAGGACATATGGGAACATGTTGACCCAATTATGTAAGAAATATGCGGAAATATTGACTCAGATTGTGTAAGAATAATGTTAAAATGGTAGCTAATATTATTGACGAAATAAATGGAAATCTTAACCAATATTATGTAGGAAATATGTACAAATGTTACTAATTTTGTGGAAATGACTAATATAATTTAGAGCACCTGTGGAAATATTGACTGAAATTGTGTAGGAAATATGTGAAAAATATGTATTATTGACGAAATAAATGGAACTTTTAACAAAATAGTATGTAGGGAATATATAGAAATGTTACCAATATTGTGGAAATTACTAATATGATTTACGGAACATATGGAAATATTGACTCAAATTATGTAAGAAATATGCGGAAATATTGACTCAAATTATGTAGAAAATATACGGAAATATTGACTCAAATTGTGTAGAAAATATACGGAAATATTGACTCAAATTATGTAGAAAATATACGGAAATATTGACTCAAATTCTGTAGAAAATATGCGGAAATATTGACTCAAATTATGTAGAAAATATACGGACATATTGACTCAAATTGTGTAGGAACTACTATGTTATTGTGTTGCTTACATTATTTACAAATTAGTGGTTATAAATTAAATCACGATTGTTTACATCCAGTTAAGACTTTCTTTTGTGAATCGCGTCTTCCATATGTTTCGCAGACATTAGCAGCTTTGCTACTACTATTACCACCACTGCATATACACACGAAGTAAAACTACAACAACTATCATAGCAACTACTACTACTACTACTACTACTACTACTACTACTACTACTAATACTACTACTACTACTACTACTACAACTACTACTACTTGTTGTTTGTCCATCAAGAATGATGATGACCATTCAAATCATCCAGTGGGGTTGAAAGTATGGAGCCGTGAGTTCTAAGATGGCTGATAAGTCCTATTTTGGCTCGAAATGTTCTTTGACAATGTGAACAAAGAATGCTTGACGTTTCTGGAGGAGGATTTCCTGCAGTGGTTTTTCTGTTCTGTCATTTCTTCACAGCTCTTGCAGTCCTGGTTGCCTCACAAGTGACTGCACCCTTGCGTAATGATGCACGCCACGAATTTCGGTCTCTGGCTGCAGTCTCCCAGGTGTCATGATGAATTCCAAAATCATTCAGTGAGATTTTCAGAGTGTCTTTAAAGCGTTTCCTCTGGCCGCCTTTGGAGCGTTTACCACATCGCAACTCACCGTACAAAATTCGTTTAGGGAGCCTGTGATCTGGCATGCGAGTCAAGTGACCAGCCCAGCGAATCTTATTCTTCATTATTATAGTGTGGATACTGGTCATGGACGCTCTTTCTAGGACTTCAGTGTCTGGGATCTTGTCTTGCCATTTAATCTTCAGTAACTTCCTAAGGCAGACTGTGTGGAAGTGGTTTAATTTCCCAGCATGTCGCTGATAAATAGTCCAAGTTTCACAAGCATATAGCAGTGTGGATAATACAACTGCTTTGTAGACTTTCAGCTTTGTTTGCAGGCTTATTCCAGTTCTGTCCCATACATTCTTGTACAGTCTGCCAAAGGCCGCGCTGGCCTTGGAGATTCTTGCATTCACTTCGTCATCAATTGTGGCAGCTTGTGACACAGTGCTGCCAAGATAGGTGAATTTGTCCACACCACTTAGACCATGACCATTCACTTTGATATTCGGCACAGTGTGATTATTCCCTGGAGCTGGCTGGTACATAACTACAGCCTTCTCCAAGTCGATATTGAGCCCAAGTTGACACAGGCATGTGAGAAAGCTGAAACATTATGTTGCATGTCTGCCTCTGAGTTGGAGTATAGGGCGCAATCATCAGCAAACAGCTCTCTGGCGGTGACGCTGGTAATTTTAGTTTTCGCTTTAAGCCTTCTCATATTGTATAACTTTCAATCCATGCGGTAGTTGATGTCTATTCCAATGTCGCTGTGAAGGCATTCGTCAACATAGCTGAAAACATGAGGCTGAACAGTGTTGGTGCCAGGACACATCCTTGCTTCACTCCATTGGTGACAGGAAAGAGCTCAGACAGTTCACCATTTTCCTGTACTCTTGCCTGCATGCCATCATGAAATAGCCGCACTATTTGGACTACTACTACTACTACTACTACTACTACTACTACTACTACTACTACTACTACTACTACTACTACTACTACTACTACTACTACTACTACTACTACTACGATTACTACTACTACTACTACTACTACTACTACTACTACTACTACTACTACTACTACTACTACTACTATCACTGTTACCACAAGTACAAGTACTACTTTTATTACCACTAATATATTACTACAAAAACAACTATTACTACACCAACTACAACTATACCAACAACAACAACAACAACAACTGCTGCTACTAGTACAACTACAACTACTACAGTTTACTACAATTACTGCAAATACTACACATCAACAACTGCTGCTACTAGTACAACTACAACTACTACAGTTACTACAATTACTGCAAATACTATACAACAACAACTGCTGCTACTAGTACAACTACAACTACTACAGTTACTACAATTACTGCAAATACTACACATCAACAACTGCTGCTACTAGTACAACTACAACTACTACAGTTACTACAATTACTGCAAATACTATACAACAACAACTGCTGCTACTAGTACAACTACAACTACTACAGTTACTATGATTACTGCAATTACTACTACACAACAACTGCTGCTACTAGTACAATAACAACTACTACAGTTACTATGATTACTGCAATTACTACTACACAACAACTGCTGCTACTAGTACAATAACAACTACTACAGTTACTATGATTACTGCAATTACTACTACACAACAACTGCTGCTACTAGTACAATAACAACTACTACAGTTACTACACGTATTGCAACTACTACACATCAACAACTGCTGCTACTCGTCATCATTATCAAGTGTCCTGTCAGCTGATGTAGGCGTTCATGGCCCTCCACAAATCTCGGCCTTCGGTGTTCTGGATCAACTCTGCTAGTGATATTCCTCCATGCCACTGTCTAAGTCTTTCCAGTATAATTTATCTTTGTCTGCCTCTGTTGCCAATAGCGGCACACACGCACGGCAGTAATACCACTTTGGCACACCACACTCACGCCAGCAATAAGCCACCAAGCAGACAACAACAGGTTACGCATCATTGGAGTCCAGAACTGCTATATTTGATGAAATGTAGTCCTTGCGCACTGAATCAAGTCTTTATGATGTCCCTACAACACAGACCTGTGAGATAGGATATGTATTATAAACTGAACCCTGTACGCATTGATACCAGCAACAGAGCTTCCTCCTTGAACTTTAATTGCTTACTGTTTTAACGTTTTATCTCCCGTGTGGGATACCCAATTTTAAACAGAAACATTGACTTGTATAGTCACTTATTCATTCTTTTGGACAACAGCTGATGACTTAGCTTGTGAAGAATCTCTTTCAAGTTAATTGGTTGTTGTATGTTCATTCGTTTTAATTAGTTTTGTTCTGTGTTTGCACTATATTCTTTGGTCTCATTAGTTGAATCGTTATATTATAATGTGATTTGCATATCGATTTATATTACTGGGATTTTGTAACTTAATGTAATTGTGACTTTTTTTATAATCTTGTATTTTTGCTTAAGTTTGACTAATTTACATTCACTCTGTGGGTGAAATGTCTGAGAACTGGCAACACTGGCTCAGTAAGTCAGGAATATATGCATTGGACATTTAAGCATATACCATTTATTTAATAAACTGCCAGAGATATCTTTTATTCTTAATCAAACTTTTCATTTATTCGGCCTTAGTGAAAGTAGACTAAATACAAACATTTCAGATGAGGACGTCTCTATTAAAGTGTATACAGTGTTTAGAAGAGATCCCTGTAGGACATAAGAGACAGGCATAGCATCTTATGTTTCTAATTTACTAAATGTTCACCGTAGGCTAGACTTTGAAACATGCGAAATAAATGTGTTTGGGTGGAACTAAAACTTCAAAACCGCACACCTCTGAAAATTTCCTTAATGAGGACACAAGGAAAGTATTCTATACTTCTCACATACAGAAACATTTTGACTACTGCTCTACAATCTGGGACGTTGTTCTAATTCAAGCATGAAGCGACTTTACTCACTCCAGAAACGGGCCATGAGTTTAATTTATAGAAAATATTTTTCTGTCAATCCTAGCCTGCATAAACGCCTTCAGTTACTACCACTCTGCAAACGCGTGCTTTTAATAAGGCTAAACTAATTCACAAAATCCTAAATCGGAATGCCCCAAATTAACTTTGTCCATTGTTTAAATATAAGGCTAGACACAGTAAACGTTTAAATATATTACACATTCCGAAGCCTAGGATTGACTTATACAAAACAAGCTTAACGTATTCTACAGCTCAGCCGTGGAACAATCTTCCACAATAAATCAAAGACATCATAAATCCCTATGCATAAAATCGCAAATTATTCGACCACTATCTCAGTACGGATTACATCCTCCTTAATACTAGAAATGAAAGCAATAACAAAACCCTAGTATAACAGCCAGTCCCCTTTTTGTAGACTAGTAAATTCCACATAACTAATTACAAGTGTCACACCATTAACTAATATTACTGAGCCGTGTAGTATTGATGTTCGCATTTTGCCAATGCCTTTATAATGCATATCTTTTATATTGTTGCTGTTCTCTATTAGCCTTGAATGATGTATGAATGAAATAATGTATGAAATAGAGTGATGGAAGTGCAGAATGTTCGACGGGCCTGCGTGCCCAATTCTTAACCCTTTGAAAATAATGTGTGTGTTTTTTTTTTTGGTCTCTTCCCCTCGATCTTTCCAGTTGTCACGATGTTCTGTAATGCTTCTCTTCTCATCACATGACAGAAGAAAGCTGTTTATCTCTGTCTTATTGTTGTATATAATGTTCTAGCTTCATTAGTCTCTTTCAGGCAATCGTTGTAGATACTCTGGCAGTCCAAGGAATTCGCAACATTCGTCTTAAAAAACCACATCTCTGTTGCTTCTAAATTCTTCCTAATTTGTTCATTTACATTCCAAGATTCGCTGCCATACAGCAAAACTAGTTCTACATAGCATTTCAGCACTCTCTAACATTCAGTGATAGTGACTTATTGCATAATATACTCTTCATTTTCTGAAATGCGGCATGTGCTTGCTGATTTCTGCTCTTAATCTCAGGTTCTCTAAATGTACTGGAGAGATTTGGTCATAGACCATAACTTTAGGAAGGGAAAATCCCTTCTGCACCTCCCCGTGGTAGAGGATGGGAAACACACCACGGTATGGCTAACACAGCTCTGGAGACCGATTATTCACTGGAATAAGCGAACAACTCTGCAGCTGAGCAGAGCAGGGCACTCACTTGTCCTTACAATCGGAAATGGCTGTCAAAGGCAGAGGTAAAAGACCACCATGTGGATGTGGAAGGCAAGGGGAAACCACCACATTATCTTCCCAAGACTTCATCTCAAAACATATATCAGAGTTAGTGAACGATGTTAATGGCTGTCTTAAGACATCCTCGTCCGGTAGGGACAGTCATGAGCCACAGTTGACACCAGACCGTCATCCGGCTAGTGATGTCAAAATCATAAATATTAGGGGCGTTCATTTGAAACCCGTTCCAATGGCGTTATTACAAAAGCATGAAAGAGAAAAATTAACAGGTGTGGTAGAATTAAACAAAGCATTCATTTTCAATGAATTATGCACCATGGGTTGGTCAGAAGAAGTCGCCGTAGGCATTCAGGCAAGCAGCCCATTGCTTAGGTAGGCGGCGAATGCCGTCCGCAAAAATTGATTGTAGTTGCTCACTGAACCAAGTGTTTACCGCGTTCATTACGTCTGCAACTGTGTGAAATCCTTGCCCTTTGAGAGCTTTTTTAGAAGTCCGAACAAATGAAATCTACATGGTAACAAATCAGGACTATAGGCTGGATGTTGCAGAATTTCCCACTTCTTCCTTGCTAATCCTTCCTGCACAGTCTTTGCGACATGCGGACGAGTATTATCGTGCAAACAAATCACACCGCGAGAAAGCATGCTGGGTCGTTTATTCTCGATGGCTTTTTGCAGCTTGTCAAGTGTTTCCAAGTAGTGGGTAGCGTTGATGTTGACACCAGGTTCTTTAAAGTCGGCCAACAATAGCCCTTCATGGTCAAAAAATGCGTTCAGCATAACATTAACTGCGGAAGCCTGTAACTTGAATCTTTTAGCTTTTGGTGATCCATCATGCTTCCATTAAATGCTCTCACTTTTGCTGCTTGGCTCAAAGTGGTGACACCATGATTCATCGCCTGCCACCATGCGGAAGGGAAATGCATCACCCTCCATTCTGTAACGCAGCAAGTGGTTCAAATACCATCTCATGCGTTCCTCTTTTTGATAGTCTATCAACAACCGTGGTACCTACTGTGAACACACCTTCCCATATTGGAGTTTCTTACGAACGACCTTTTTAATTGTCCCAATTAACACATCAAATTCTTTCACTAGCGAACGTATGCTTTGATAACGGTTCATCTGTACTGCTGCATCAATTCTGGCGATGGCGTTTTCTGTTGCAACAATATGCGCTTGACCCGGACGTCGAAGATCTGCCGTGAACTGATGTCCTTTCCAAAACATTCGTGCCCAGTCTGTCACTGATGTCTTCGACACACATTTGTTACCGTACACTGTCTGCATCCTTCGATGAAATGTCCACTTGTCGACATCCTTCAAATAAAAGAAACTGAATCACCTCTCTTTGAGCATCTTTGGACGGATGTTTGGATCCACCCGGTCATTTTCTCAACGGTCAGAAACAGAAGCAATGCATCATGGGACGATAAGCATTTGCTCTTGTAGTCATTGGTCAGTACTTATCACATGACTATGACATAATCATGTTCAAGGTAAGCAATTACGCGCGGTGTGGTACGAACGGATTTCAAATGACCGCCCCTTATAAAATAGATAAATTTAAAGTAGGAAAATGGAATGTTAGAACATTAAATGAAAACAACAACTACTACTAGTATAACAACACTTATAACAACAACAACAACTATTATTCCATGTGTTCTCACTTTTATTTGGTTCTGTGGACAGACCTTCTGTGACTACGGCGACGATTTTTTTGGCCTCATTTCTGCCACCATTCTCAACTTTGAGAAGTTCCACCGCCTTGTTGAGTGCCAGGTGGGTGTTTGTTTTGGTGTTCTGGTAGGAAACATTCATCAGTTTCTGAAATAGTTCAATTATTATCTGATAGATTAGTCTGTATCTTTCAATGAGAACGTGGATTTTGCGAAAACATTTTGGAGTTGAATAATGCTCTATATCAATCAAAATAAAACTGATAGTAACGCTATGAAAGTGCCATCTTGAAGATTAATCACCGTGGGGGGTAGAGAGAGCACTGAAGACATCTAAAAAGAAGGTAAATCACAAAGAGAGTTGGTTACACTCATCAGAAAAGGACAGTCCAATTTATGTATGCATTTCATGAGAATCAAAATGCTGGAGTATGTCGTCACAGCTGGATGGTAGGAGGTAAAGAGAGACAGGGGGAGATAGAGTGAAGATGCTGGACAGTTTGACATCAAGGTAAAAAGGAACATCAGTATCAGAAATAAGTGACAGCACAAGAGACACAAGGCTGTGGACAGACATGATCACCAAGGCCAGGCGGCATGGACTACAAACAGAAGGGACAAGTCCAAAGATGACTCTATGGCAAAGAATACATGGTCATTGTTGGTTCTGTCTATGGCAGAGAATACATGGTCATTGTTGGTTCTGTCTATGACAGAGAATACATGGTCATTGTTGGTTCTGTCTATGGCAGAGAATACATGGTCATTGTTGGTTCTGTCTATGGCAGAGAATACATGGTCATTGTTGGTTCTGTCTATGGCAGAGAATACATGGTCATTGTTGGTTCTGTCTATGGCAGAGAATACATGGTCATTGTTGGTTCTATGACAGAGAATACATGGTCATTGTTGGTTCTGTCTATGGCAGAGAATACATGGTCATTGTTGGTTCTGTCTATGGCAGAGAATACATGGTCATTGTTGGTTCTGTCTATGGCAGAGGAATACATGGTCATTGTTGGTTCTGTCTATGGCAGAGAATACATGGTCATTGTTGGTTCTGTCTATGGCAGAGAATACATGGTCATTGTTGGTTCTGTCTATGGCAGGGAATACATGGTCATTGTTGGTTCTGTCTATGGCAGAGAATACATGGTCATTGTTGGTTCTGTCTATGGCAGAGAATACATGGTCATTGTTGGTTCTGTCTATAGCAGAGAATACATGGTCATTGTTGGTTCTGTCTATGGCAGAGAATACATGGTCATTGTGGTATCTGTCTATGGCAGAGAATACATGGTCATTGTTGGTTCTGTCTATGGCAGAGAATACATGGTCATTGTTGGTTCTGTCTATGGCAGGAATACATGGTCATTGTTGGTTCTGTCTGTGGCGGAGAATACATGGTCATTGTTGGTTCTGTCTATGGCAGAGAATACATGGTCATTGTTGATTCTGTCTGTGGCGGAGAATACATGGTCATTGTTGGTTATGTCTATGGCAGAGAATACATGGTCATTGTTGGTCTGTCTATGACAGAGAATACATGGTCATTGTTGGTTCTGTCTATGGCAGAGAATACATGGTCATTGTTGGTTCTGTCTATGGCAGAGAATACATGGTCATTGTTGGTTCTGTCTATGGCAGAGAATACATGGTCATTGTTGGTCTCTTCTGTTTCTATGCGCCAGACAATACATGGTCCATTGTTGGTTCTGTCTATGGCAGAGAATACATGGTCATTGGTTGGTTTCTGTCTATGGCAGAGAATACATGGTCATTGTTGTTCTGTCTATGGCAGGGAATACATGGTCATTGTTGGTTCTGTCTATAGCAGAGAATACATGGTCATTGTGGTTCTGTCTATGGCAGATAATACATGGTCATTGTTGGTTCTGTCTATAGCAGAGAATACATGGTCATTGTTGGTTCTGTCTATAGCAGAAATACATGGTCATTGTTGGTTCTGTCTATAGCAGAAAATGCATGGTCATTGTTGGTTCTGTCTATGGCAGGGAATACATGGTCATTGTTGGTTTAGTCGCCAGGCAACTTACAGCTATGTTCGTGATGCGATAGGGCCGTCATAGTGTGTATGCTTGAATTCATTGATGAATAGTTGATTAGTATTTCCCTCACTTAGCAGGAGACGAGCTCATACGTCTGATTCTAGTCCGGACAATATAGAGGTTGGATGAAGTCAAGGTTGGACAATGTCGAAGTTGGGCAATGTCGAGATTGGACAATGACGAGGTTGGACAATGACGAGATTGGACAATGTCGAGGTTGGACAACGTCGAGATTGGACAACGTCGAGATTGGACAATGACGAGGTTGGACAATGACGAGGTTGGACAATATCGAGGTTGGACAATAACGAGATTGGACAATGACGAGATTGGACAATGTCGAGGTTGGACAATGACGAGGTTGGACAATGACGAGGTTGGACAATATCGAGGTTGGACAATAACGAGATTGGACAATGACGAGATTGGACAATGTCGAGGTTGGACAATGAAGAGATTGGACAATGACGAGGTTAGACAATGACGAGGTTGGACAATGACGAGGTTGGACAATACAATTAACTTGTAGAGGTTGGAAACTGTGGCACTAGGTACCATGCATATATTAACAGGACAATGCAGCTAAACATTGATAATATCAGCATAATGTTACAATAATGTTACATGTAGCAGTTGTTACTTTAGGCAGTTACTAAGTTCACACTAAGTTCATCTCAGATATATCATCTTCGTGACACTAAATGTCAATGAATTTAAATGAACTTAGTGTCACGAGATGACATATCTGAGATGATCTTAGACATAGAAGGTATTACATTTAGCAGTTAAAATAGAGGATATACATGATGAAAGTGAACTGAAGATATTACATAAGACAGTTCAAATATTCGCTGCTACATTCGGGAGTTACATTAGATGATATTTTATTAGACAGTTACAAGATAAGATACTACAGTCGTCAGTTATATTAAAAGATATTACATTAGACAAACAAATAGAAGATATTACACCAGGAAGGTAAATTAGAAGATAATATTAGGGAAGGTAAATTAGAAGATATTACATGACGTAGGTAAACTAGACAATATTACATTAGACAATTAAAGCAGAAGGACAAGTTTCTGCTATTGTTGCGCGTGAATCCTCACGAACGCGCTGTATTTTAACGCGTAAGTTCTGGGTTTCTGTCTGATCCACGAAAGGGTATTGCGCTGATCGAAGTGAGCTTGGTGTATATAGTTTCCTCATGGCCCGGTACCACACAGCCATTTCCACGGAGAATGTGTTACAAAACTCCCCTTCCCCTACTGGAGTGCTGAGATTAGAAGCTTGTGCAAGCCGCGTAATGAGACGCCACATTTGCCAGACGTATATCAAGATGTTACCAGATGGTCATTTAGCACAACACGCACCGGCTGGACAAATTAGTCCTGAGTGGGTCTCATGTCCTCTAGAGGACTTTGGTGTGTCAGTGTCAACAGACTCCAATCAATGTCTAGAGAGAAGACGACAGTTGCATGATTTAATCTCAAGAGACAGGGCAGTTACAGGGTTTAATCTCAAGAGACAGGGCAGTTACAGGGTTTAATCTCAAGAGACAGGGCAGTTACAAGGTTTAATCTCAAGAGACAGGGCAGTTACAGGGTTTAATCTCAAGAGACAGGGCAGTTACAGGGTTTAATCTCAAGAGACAGGGCAGTTACAAGGTTTAATCTCAAGAGACAGGGCAGTTACAGGGTTTAATCTCAAGAGACAGGGCAGTTACAGGGTTTAATCTCAAGAGACAGGGCAGTTACAAGGTTTAATCTCCAGAGAGAGGTTTGTAGTATATGTGTAGACCACAGTTAGACAGTCTCACCTCATAGATAAAGTTGATGTCGTCAGATAATGGGAATATCACTTGGGGGATGGAGCCAAACGTGAGCAATGCCACACGTGCTGCTTTAGGGCCTAGAGTGAAGTAGCGGACGCTCTTAACTACAAACTCAAAGTTCTTCTTGTAACTCTCATTGCCAATACCTCCAGAGGAGTCGATAACAAACACCAGGTCCATCGAAACAGTTCCTGGACAGGGATCTGAAGAAGATGACACTAAATTATAGTATCTCTGTCTCTATGTCAATCTGTCTGTCTGTCTGTATGTCTGTCTGTCCGTCTAACAATCCATCCATCTGTCTGTCTGTCTGTCTGTCTGTCTGTCTGTCTGTCTGTCTGTCTGTCTGTCTGTCTGTCTGTCTGTGGGTTTGTCTGTCTGTCTGTCTGTATGTCTGTCTGTACATATGTCACTCAATCAGTCTCTATGTATGTTGTTCTGGCAGCCATTCAGCCTTGTGTATGTGAACTTGCTCGGGTGCCTGTTATTCTTCTTTGTTTGTTAGTATATCGTTCTCTCTCTCTCTCCTCTCTATCTCCCTCTCTCTCCTCTTTCTCTCTCTCTCCTCTCTATCTCTCTCGATCTCTCTCTTTCTCTCTCTCTCTCTCACTCTTTCTCTCTGGATCTTTATTGCTCTCTATCTATCTCTCTCCCACTCTCTCTCTCCCACTCTCTCTCTCTCTCTTTCTCGCTCTCTCTCACTCTTTCTTTCTCTTCTCCTCAACACCGCCTGATTGCATTATGCATGAAGAAAGAGGTGCAACATTTAGTGTCACGGAGATGATATATCTGAGATGAACTTAGTGTCTCGAGATGACATATGTGAGATGATCTTAGTGTCACGGAGATGATATATCTGGCGTAATCTAAGTGTCACGTAAACGACACATCTGAGACGATCAACGTGTCGAGGAGAAGACATATTTGATGCAATCTAAATGTCACGGAGATGACATATCTGACACAATCTAAGTATTACTAAGCTGACATATTTGAGGCATCTTATTTGAGACGGTCATTACCTGGCTCGGGTACAAGGTCTGAAAAGGAAAACAAAAATAAATAGTGTAATAACTCATTGATTACAAGTATGACAAACACAGTGATACATCATCATCTTCATCATCATCATCATCTAAGTCATATAACGCCTCCATTACATAACCTCTCTGCTGTTGGCACTAAATGACAGTTTTGACAGATGCTGCTGTTTATGTTGAGACTATGCTTGCCATGTCGTGCTGTTAACTAACAGGACTTACGTGTATTTTATGAACATGTTATACCCCACTGCAGATTGTCCTGTCCGGTGTGCCGAAGTCTATTATGTTGTCACACATCTTTCTCTGAATGCCGTGATCTGTGTTTGAGGCTCTTTTGTGTGTTGACAATTTCCTTCTGTGAATGTTGTTATGTCTGTTCAGGCACTCTTGTGTGTTGTCACACATCTTTATCTGAATGTTGTTATTCGTATTTGGGGCACTCTTGTGTATTGTCACACATATTTATCTGAATGTTGTGACTTGTATTTGGGGCACGCTTGTGTGTTGTCACACATCTTTATCTGAATGTTGTGATTTGTATTTGGGGCACTCGTGTGTGTTGTCACACATCTTTATCTGAATGTTGTGATTTGTATTTGGGGCACTCTTGTGTGTTGTCACACATCTTTATCTGAATGTTGTGATTTGTATTTGGGGCACTCTTGTGTATTGTCACACATCTTTATCTGAATGTTGTGACTTGTATTTGGGGCACGCTTGTGTGTTGTCACACATCTTTATCTGAATGTTGTGATTTGTATTTGGGGCACTCTTGTGTGTTGTCACACATCTTTATCTGAATGTTGTGATTTGTATTTGGGACACTCTTGTGTGTTGTCACACATCTTTATCTGAATGTTGTGATTTGTATTTGGGGCACTCTTGTGTGTTGTCACACATCTTTATCTGAATGTTGTGATTTGTATTTGGGGCACTCTTGTGTGTTGTCACACATCTTTATCTGAATGTTGTGATTTGTATTTGGAGCACTCGTGTGTGTTGTCACACATCTTTATCTGAATGTTGTGATTTGTATTTGGGGCACTCTTGTGTGTTGTCACACATCTTTATCTGAATGTTGTGATTTGTATTTGGGGCACTCTTGTGTATTGTCACACATCTTTATCTGAATGTTGTGACTTGTATTTGGGGCACGCTTGTGTGTTGTCACACATCTTTATCTGAATGTTGTGATTTGTATTTGGGGCACTCTTGTGTGTTGTCACACATCTTTATCTGAATGTTGTGATTTGTATTTGGGGCACTCTTGTGTGTTGTCCGACATCTTTATCTGAATGTTGTGATTTGTATTTGGGACACTCTTGTGTGTTGTCACACATCTTTATCTGAATGTTGTGATTTGTATTTGGGGCACTCTTGTGTATTGTGACACATCTTTATCTGAATGTTGTGATTTGTATTTGGGGCACTCTTGTGTATTGTGACACATCTTTATCTGAATGTTGTGATTTGTATTTGGGGCAGTCTTGTGTATTGTCACACATCTTTATCTCAATGTTGTGATTTGTATTTGGGGCACTCTTGTGTATTGTCACACATCTTTATCTGAATGTTGTGATTTGTATTTGGGGCACTCTTGTGTGTTGTCACACATCTTTATCTGAATGTTGTGATTTGTATTTGGGGCACTCTTGTGTGTTATCACACATCTTTATCTGAATGTTGTGATTTGTATTTGGGGCACTCTTGTGTATTGTCACACATCTTTATCTGAATGTTGTGATCTCTGTTTGAGGAACTCTTGTGTGTTATCACACATCTTTCTCTGAATGTCATGATCTTTGTTTGGGGCGCTCTTGTGTGTTGTCACACATCGTTATCTGAATGTTGTGATCTGTGTTTGAGGCACTCTTGTGTGTTATCACACATCTTTCTCTGAATGTCATGATCTTTGTTTGAGTCGCGCTTGTGTGTTGTCACACATCTTTCTCTGAATGTCGTGATCTGTGTTTGGGGCACTCTTGTGTGCTGTCACACATCTTTCTCACAGTGCCGTAATCTGTGTATGGGGTACTCATGCAGGTTGCCTGTCCTAAAGCACTTGATGACAACCTGGCGACATACCTCCCATTCTCCAGTACTTTAGTGGAAGCTCTGTGATTAGTTATCTCATTAGAAAGGATGAATAGCTGTACATACCCAGCCTTCTTGTGTATAGACAATTACATATAGATATAAACAAGTAAGCAGAGGACTAGGTGACACACCCTAATGTGTAATAATCGTAAATTTGTAAATACCATATTGACTTACACCTATTATCACTACATAGGAGGAATGTGCTCAATACCACGCCGACCGCCTTCATGTCCCGACACATTTACTGGTACCTATCTTAAGTTAGATCGACATTACATTTTAAAAATCTGTTTCCAGGAAAACACGGTTTCTAGGACTCTATAAACAGCGCTTGAGGATGTTGATATATCAACCCAATAAATGGGTTAAACTGTTAAGCTGGTCCAGGACCATTTGCTGCTAAGCTCTATACCAAGGCCACTGCATCATGCTCCATCTGATGGAGTGTAAGCCCAGCAGAGAAGGACTGTGGAGGATTAAGGCGAAATTCATTGGCACCTGTCCGTCTTGACAGACGATAGTTTGGTACATTGTGCTTCAAAAAGGCTTAATAACTACGATCCATGGCGGTGGCGAGTGTGGCTGGTAAGGCCAATTCTTGCTGCAAATGTTTGCCCACAGTAGGTGCATGTGAAAACATGGTCATTTCCACCATTTTGCACCATCGTACGTCTCTCACGCTCTGTGTGTGCTTTATCAGCAATCATTTTCTCCTTTGTCTTTATTCCATTTCTGATAGTTGCCCTCCATGCAACACGTTCAGTGGCGACGTGCTCCCAATGTGCATTATCAATGCCTGTATCAATCATGTCCCGCTTACACACATCTTTGTATCGTAGTAGAGGCCGACCCTGAGATCACCTACCCGTCTGTAATTCACCAAAAAAGATGTCCTTTGGTATTCTACCATCATCCATCCTCCTAACGTGTCCTATCCATCTAAATCTACGAAGACTGAGCATGGAATACACCGTCACACAACCTGATCTTTCGAATACTTCAGTATTTGTGATTTTGTCTTGCCACTTAATACCAAGTATTCTTCGCAGACACCGCATATGAAAGCTGTTTAAACGTTTCTCTTGGCGTGAGTAAGTTGTCCAGGTCTCACTGCCATAAAGAGGAGTACTAAGGACACAGGCTTGGTAGACGAGGACTTTTGTTTTGGCAGTAAGCTTCCTGTTCTCCCAGACTCTTTTTGCTAACATGTTCATTGTTGTTGCTGCCTTGCCAATCCTGATGTTGATTTCCTGATCGAGGGATAATTTGATATTTACCTCTGTGACATGATGGATCAGAACCCCACATTCTCAGTTCAACACATTCATAAAAATACTTTAAGTCGGAACGGAGACCATCCTAATAGCAGGGCTATTATTAGAATAGAATGTTCCAGAACGTGATGGGGGAGGGCAGCGGTATATGCGCTTGTCTTTTCATTGGCTAGTACGTGGTCGCCCACTCTATTCATTAGGCCACATTTGAATATCTAGTAGTTTGAAGCGGGATTCCATCAGGAGCAGCCGCAATTTGCGATATGGGAACTGAACATGCCCTTAAAGATTCAGTAATATATTGTTCTCTGGATAACAGGTACCACATTAAAACATACTTAAATGTTGTGATTATGCCTAGTGAAAGAAAGAGAAGAATATATGAGTATTTTATGAAGAAAATGTGAGAGTGAAAACAGAACTTCTGTGTGCCAGTATTCTGAACACTGCATCTTCAACCTGTCAGATTTTTCACGCTGTAATACTCCAAGTGCATATCATTCCTCTGTTGTGACTGGTTGCGTATGCTTGATGATTGTATAGTACACTCAATGCAAATTCGCAAAGCCCTTGTGCATTCTTAATGCTTTGGATGACTCATTCTTAACCAGACTACACTGCTCTTGTGAGTTGGCATTGGACAGTCTGAATTGGAATGTGTGATGTAGACATGTGCCAGTTCCTTTGTAAATGCTGAGAATGGAGGAGTGAGTTGGTGATTTGATAATTAGCCTCTCACATTAGTAGAAGGAAAGATGCTTCAATATCCATATGTAAGCAGGACGGTGTATGGCACGCCAGAATTGCTAAGTTCATGTGATGCCTGGTGGCTACATTACGCTCAAGAGAATACCAATTCTCTCTGCAGTATTAAACTGATACCTCTACTGTTGGTTGGTTCATATAAACTAGTTGACCTGTGTCTTAGTTAGCTGAATACAATGTATGGCTCATGCAAATCTACAAGGACTAAACATGTTTTCCCCATATGTGCTTGGTGCATATGTGAAGAATTGCTCATGCAATTTGGCTTCTTTTACCTACTGTAGTAGATATGGACAGTACTCAGTGGGGAAAGAACACATGATGATGATGTACCGGTGAGCCAAGTTTGGTCTGAAAGGGGTGAGGTCTGGCATTGCTGTGTGAATATGGAATAGGACATTCAGGCACCAATATCACAGCCTTTGGAAGGGATGTCTGGTCTGCTAATTGGGTAAATGCCATTAGTTAATACATAATGCATATTGCAGTTGTAAATGCCTATTTTCCATTTTTCTCAACATGCCTGTTCATGTGCTGATTCACAATGCCTGTCTCATGTTGCTATGTCACAATGCTTGCTCATGCTGCTTGCCTGCTTGCTTTACTGTGTCTGTTCCTCATTGTGCCCAGGTCTACTGTGGTTTAAACATTGTCAGAAGTTAAACATAGTAAATGCTTGTAATTGTGTTAAGCTACCCTGTCTCAGCATATAGTCTTGTGATTACCACAGTACATCACAGTGAAATTCACTACATCATCAACTACGAGAGGTGTGTTTGGTCAACATCCTCCCTTCACCTCCCCATCTCCATCTGTGTATGTTAATGTATGATAACATCATCTTTTAACAAATGTAAAGAGATGTTGTGCCATTTTGTATATTGAGAGAGAACAAGAGGATGGTGGAGAGGCCTTTCATATATCATCTGGGACCACTAACCAGAAGTCCCAAGACCCAGAACTACTCCCTCTGAGTGTAATCCATGGGATCATCACAGATGAACACAGGCTGAATTGCCAGCTTTTATTTTCATGACAACCTTTGGCCCCAGTCAAATGAAGTAACTGTTTTGCAACAGAAAGCAGGAATGGTCGACATTGGTGAATCTGTCTTGCTGCACAGTGAACCATGCTCTTTATTAAAGAAGACCCCTGTCTACAGTTTGTCTCGGTCATGTTCATAGAAAGTAATCCTGTGCCCCAATGGACCACTTATTCATTCTCCTGGAACCCAAAACACAGGAATTTCCTGGAGAATTTTACCTCAGCTCTCTAACAGCTGAATGTCAAAGGGAGAGGAATAGTTCTGAAGACTTCAATGATTAGAAGTATAGTGACTTATAATGATCCTGACAGTGATCATAATTATCAGAATCATCTGAGAACGAAAACAACAAGTCATTGGTTGTTAACCCCATTCAAGACGACTGGTGAAATGACTAGTGCAATGGATTGTTGGCTAGGACTTGTCTTGGTTAATCTCCAGCCTGGTGCTCACAGTTTTTATGAATGAAGACTTGAGGAGTGAGTGAGGTGGACTAGATATGTGAAGTCCCCAGTTACAGTTTTCACAGATAGACTGGTCAACAGGGAGATTCAGTACCTTATCATCATCACCAATTATGTTCTCAAGAGGAAATGATCTGCCATGGGACTTATTACAGGAAATCTGCTACCTGGACCTTTTCCAACCTCAATTGCTGAGGATAACAGGGTGCAAACGGATCCAGAACAGTGGTTCCTTCCTTAAGTTTCCCATAAGTAGGATGTTCATGAAAACTTCCCAGAGACAGAGCAGGATGATAGATACATGAATGAGTGTTGTAGTTGGAGAGGAGGAAGAGGAGAGTTTATTATTGGGTGGTGGAGTAATGGGGAGGTGGTGTATCATGTTTATCTACATGCATGTGGGACAATATTTTGTGCATTTTATATGTATTTGTTGAAGTGTTGACATGCCAGGAGATGAAACCATGGTCATCACTCGACTCACCATCAGCTCAATAAAGTGTATTTAATGAATCAGTGTTTTAAGTACATGTCTCAAGAGAATGTCTTGTACAGTTGCTGTCAAGTATTGTCTCTGGTGACTTTCTTAAGTTGCTGTGGTTGGTTACAAATATTGTGAAAAGTCCTGTATAGATGTTGTCAAGGATCTAATGATGTATGTCTTGTACAATGGTTGGTGTAAACATTTCCTTGTGAATGTATGTTCCACTTTTGTCAAGAACCTGTCATGTAGATGTCTTGTTCAACAGATGTGATGTACAGTTATTGTTGAGTTTGTCTACTAATATTGAATCCTAAAGTCTAAAGTCATTGGACAACTGATATAGGTCATATTGACATAATAGATAAATAAGGGAAGATCTAATGTGACGGACGAATAGCACACTGACAACATTATGTTGAGTGAGATGGATCCTCAGTTGTACAGAGGCGAAGAGTCCAGATCTTCTTTTGGTCTTGAGGGAACCTTTTTCTTCTTATATAAATTTCTGTGTAGATACATGGTAGTCTCACAGTGGGGGTTGAGCCAAAGAAAATGGTTCTCCAAAAAGGCTATTGCGGGAATGATTATCTCATTTAAGAGACCTCTAGACAAAACGTGCAAAATCATATCCTTTATCTTGTAGATTTATTATTCAAGGATATATCTCCAGAGAACACTACTAACTAGGTCCTCTGTCACCTATCAAATCTGTCACAACCTCTGATCCTAGATATGTAAAATGGTCTACTAACTCCAGTTCAGCGTCGTCAATAAAGATTGATGGTACACCATGTGCACCTTGTGACATAATGTGTCTTCTTTTTGTTAATTGTTAAACCAAATTCAGAACAAGCATTGGAGAATGCAGATAGTAGATGTTGTAATTCTTCCTCAGAGTTGGTCGTAATCGCAGCATCATCCGCAAAAAGCAACTCTCTGATTTGTACCCTGCTAATTTTGGTCTTGGCTTTCAATCTCTGAGCATTATAGAGGCTACCATCTGAGCGTGAGTGAATGTATATATCGTCATCCTGATCACGAAAGGCATATTTCAGTAGAAGTGAAAAGTATATCTCAAAGAGGGTGGGGGATAGTACACAACCTTGCTTAACTCCACTCTTGATTTCAAACTCTTCAGAAGTTGAGCCATCAAACTTGATTATACCCTTCATGCCTATGTGGAACGATTCCACAATGGACAGAAGAGTTGGTGGGCAGCCAATCTTCTTTAGTGCTTTGAACAGACCCTCTCGACTGACCAAATCGAATGCTTTGGTGCGGTCGATGAAGGCAAAAAACAGTGGCTGATGTTGTTCCCGGCATTTTTCTTGCATATGTCGCAATGAGAATATCATATCAATGGTGGACCGGTTCTGACGGAAGCCGCACTGTGATTCGGGGTAGACTTGATCTCCCAGGACTTGAAGTCTGTGCAGGAAAATTCTGGCAAATACTTTCCCATTAGGCGAAATATGGCTGTCCAAAAAAGTTTGTCCAAATAGTGCGGCTATTTCATGACGGCATGCAGGCAAGAGTACAGGTAAATGGTGAACTGTCAGAGCCCTTTCATGCCACCAATGGAGTGAAGCAAGGATGTGTCCTGGTCCCAACACTGTTCAGCCTTATGTTTTCAGCTATGCTGACGAATGCCTTCGAGAACAGTGATATTGGAATAGACATCAAATACCGCCTGGATGGAAAGTTGTTCAATCTCAGAAGACTGAAAGCCAAAACCAAAACTAACAGCGACACTGTCAGAGAGCTCCTGTTTGCTGATGATTGCGCTCTATGTACCAACTCAGAGGCAGACATTCAACACAATGTTTCAGCTTTCTAATATGCCTGTGCCAACTTTGGGCTCAATATCAACTTGGAGAGGATTGTAGTTGTGTACCAGCCAGCTCCAGGAAATAATGACACCGTGCGAATATCAAAGTGAATGGTCATAGACTAAGTTCACCTATCTTGGCAGCACCGTGTCACAAACTGCCACAATTTATGACGAAGTGAATGCAAGAATCTCTAAGGCCAGCGCGGCCTTTGGCAGACTGTACAAGAATGTGTGGGACAGAAATGAAATACGTCTGCAAACAAAGCTGAAAGTCTTTAAAGCAGTTGTATTATCCGCACTGCTATATGCTTGTGAAACATGGATTGTTTACCAGCGACATGCTAGGAAATTAAACCACTTCAACACAGTCTGCCTTAGGAAGCTATTGAAGATTAAATGGCAAGACAAGATCCCAGACACTGAAGTTCTAGAAAGAGCATCCATGCCCAGCATCCACACTATACTAATGAAAAATTAGATTCGCTGGGCTTGTCACTTAACTCGTATTCCAGATCACAGGCTCCCTAAACAAATTATTTACGGCGAGCCGCGATGTGTCAACCAGAGAGAAGAATGTAGACGGATTGTATCTGCAGCATAGAACCTCATTGGCTCGGAACGCTGAAGAAGAAGAAGAAGAAGAAAAAGAAGAAGAAGAAGAAGAAGAAGAAGAAGAAGAAGAAGAAGAAGAAGAAGAAGAAGAACTGCGTTGTGGTAAATGCTCCCAAGGCGGCCAGAGGAAACGCTTTAAAGACACTCTGATAGTCTCACTCCAAGCGTTTGGAATTCATCCTGACACCTGGGAGACTGCTGCCAAAGACCGTAATTCATGGCGTATATCATTACATAAGGGTGCAGTCACTTGTGAAGCAACCAGGACTGCAAGAACTGTGAAGAAAAGGCTGGACAGAAAAATCACTGCAGGAGATCCTCCTCCTGGAACGTCAAGCATTCTTTGCCCACATTGTCAAAGAACACTTCGAGCCAAAATAGGCATTATCAGCCATCCTAGAACTCATGGCTCCATACTTTCAACACCACTGGATGAAATGAATGGTCATCATCATTCTTGATGGACAAACAACAACAAACCCAAATACTACAAGGAGAATCACCCAACAATCAGTTTGAAGTTATCATTTAGAACGGTGTGAATTATTTTACAACAAAGAAAGAACTGTTTACCTTCACACACACGTTGAGTGATCTGACGTTTGATAGCATCCAGCCCGGTAAAGTTATGCACGCTGAAGATATTTTTCTCTGTGCCAGCGATCCCCATACACTCAACCCGATTCACGCCCCCTACGCTGACAACAATAATATGCACCCCTTGCTCCCGCCTGAGCGCGTCTGCTTCAGCAATTGCTGCGTGACAAATATCGAATACATGTTATTGGTAGAAACTGTCAGAAAATAGATTACGTGTAGAAAGCAGTAACTTCTGTTTCTTCTATCACCGTTTGTTATGCATCTATTCCCACATGGGTTCCAAGCAAGAGGTCGGCTTGAGATCTTCACCTGTCCCCCAGATTCTGTCTCGAAGGGGCGCTACTACCCACCAGATTTCCTCACTGAGTGCGGCCAAGTCAGGGCTGCCTTGCAGGGCATGGTTTGGTATTGGCTTTCAGTGCTCGACATTGACGAGAGGCAGAGTCAATGCGCCCCAGAGGTGTATAATGAGTCCACAATGTCCTGTTCTGAGCCTGAAGAATATGGTCTATACATTTCTACCAAGCTTGTTTATGTTGTCGTGGTCTAGTCTGTACATTTCTGCTAAGCGTGTCTGCGCTGTCATGTTCTGGTCTGTACTTGTTGTTTTCTGTCCTCCAAATTGTCCTCATAAATTGTGTTACCCATGCTTGTGTTTGCAGAAAAGCTCTGAGATGGACAGTTTTGCTCGAGCGGCACACATACACACCATTTGTAAAGGTATCGCCTGCCATAGACCTGGATCAGGCTATGGGTTGCTGAGTGCAGGTAGCTTAGAGTCTTGCACAGTCCTGTGACAAGACGTGAAAAGCGAGAGGATTGTAAGACACACTTTGCACGGCATTGGTTACAAAAGCATGAAAAGTGTGCAAGACGGTTTGGTGCAAGCGCTAAACAGTCACGGTAGATCAATTAGACTCGAGCGAGCGCCAATGTCGGACATAGTTCTTGTTACTTGAACATGGCTAACATAACGCCGCTCTTGTAGAATAGAATGTGAAGACGTTGTTAGGTATATTTGTGACTTTTCTGTGGAGCAACTGGTTATGTTATCGAGATGTCAAGTGTCGAGTCGTAGTAACGTAGACTGAAAAAAAAAAAACAACGTCCTGTGTCTTGTTGTGCAAGTTCGGTTTCAGCAGTTATGACTTTAGCCTGTATCACATGGAAGGGCTCAATGGTCATCCTCAGCAGTTACACATACCCCCTTCCGCTTCACGTGTTATTTTTTGTTTCCGACATCTGTATGGCACTGCAATATTCTGTAGCATGTAGTCCTGCTACATCTCTTTCAGTTCAACAGCGTTATTTATGTCAAAGCCATTCTGTCGGTTTTATTATGTCCATGTTGAACACATTCTTCTGCGTTGTATTTGTCTCCCTGTCTCAATGCCTTCACTGCGGTGTATCACGCTTTTTCACATTACATAATTTACTTGATGATTGTGTTTGATTTATCTTGTCAAACTTCCACGAGTATCTGCTCATCTGTCATCACTAGATGATTGTGTGTGGTTTAACATTAGACACTTCGGTGTGCATTTGTTTATGAGTTACTGGACGACCCGGCCCGGTGTCGCCTAGTCCCTGGCGGGGAGCGTCTCATTTAATTCATATGAGTAGTCATTAGACATTCAAATACATTTCTCTAAGCGCACAGAGTATGCGTTCGGCCCCTGCTCCCGTTCCCGTTGATCGCCTGTTTCTGATGCTCTCGTTCCCGTCGCTCGTCTGTTTCTGAAGCTCGTAATGCCTTTTTCTTTCGTGTAACAATTAAAAATTGATTTTAATCTAACTAACTATTTCAGTTGGATCCGCGGGAGTGAGAACAACATCTGTAGAAAATGTCATCTCAATTGGATGGACCGTTCGGGAAAGCATAAAGGACACGCACGCGCACACACACACACACACACACACACACACACACACACACACACACACAAAGAAACACACTCTTTTTTATATAAGTAGATATAGTAGAAAAAATAAAGTAGATTGTCCCCTTTCCCTCAACAAATCCACATTGTTCATAACTAATTTCTGGTTTAATCAGAGAGTGAGTTCCCTTGGAGTAAGATGGCGGGACATTTCTTCGTCTGTTTCTGAAGCTTGTAGTGCATTTTTTCTTTCGTGCTTGATGAAACATTGTTGATTTTACACCAACTAACTATTTCAGTTGGATCCGCGAGAGTGAGAACAACATCTGTACAAAATTTCATCTCAATCGGATGGACCGTTCGGAAAAGCATAAAGTACACACAAACACACATTCTCTTTTATATATGAAGATAACTAGATTATTTTATGTCATGTACATTTCCAAACGTCGGTGACTATCTGTATATCAGTTATCACGATTTACTAGTAATAAAATAGAAAACACGGACCAGGCGACGAATCGTCTATACTGATGGCCCTCTGCTACGAGGAAAAGGAAATACTTGGGGGTTCGTGGCGAAAGTTGGCGGACTGTGTTTGGTGTAGGAGGACCTGGCATATGATACCACTAATGGTGGTGGAGGCAATCACGGAAGAGTTCCGCAGACGGGGAGACAAATAGTACATGCATGTCGTAATTGTTACGGACTCACACAGTAAGACGGGGAAAGTGAACACAAACAAGTTTCGGGTGGAGTGGTAAGCTTTCATTCAACAATCAAAAATAGAGAGCATATGTTGTATTTCCCCAAGGACATGTTCGTGTGGTGTGAAACGAGCAGGCGGATAGATTGGATGGATCTGCAACATTTGATGGGGTATTGGCGCATGATAATACAGATCTGATCACGGCCCTTTGGAATCACGTGTATAATGCAGAAGAACGAACATACAGTAGATCGTCATGGCTTGGAGAGAATAATGCTTCAAGAAGTAACAAGAGGACCTGTCCGGTATTCAAAACTGAGAAAAGGCTAGACGGAAATATAATAAGACTACTGGTACCATTAGTACTGGGACACTTCGCTGAATGTTGTAAATGACGGAATTTACCAAATGATCTGATGTCGGTTCTTTTCTCAAAGTCAACTTAAGAGATCGTGGCTGGTCACTGAAGAAGCGTTTGGGACCTCATCACTTAATACCCTAAAGACAGCAATGTAATCCATTGCTGAAAACATTCTTTGTGGAGACGGCACCTGCTTGATTGCTTGAATTAACTAGACCTACATTCTACAAGGAGTCTCAGAAAACGATGTCGATGATATACGTGCAATCATCAAATATTGGTGAATGTCTCTGTGACTCTGTGTATATAATCAAGTGATGTCACTGAGTTAACAAACATGTTAATATGAATATACAGAGATAAATATACATTAAAATGAATTTTTTAAATAAATTTTGTATTTATTTTTTAAAATTTATATTTATTCATTTTTTTAAAAAAATGTTGCATATCCCTTGCAGGACGTTGCAGTCAACACCATAATTTTTCAGCTCCTGTTGATGTGCTAGGCAAATTTTACGTTCAGTAGTTTGCCACTGCTTTCTGAACGACCGGCTCCCATACCAGCACGTTATAACACAACGCGACATGGTCTGCTGCACAAATCGGTCTCGGCTGCGTTTCGAACGCTGGTAAGCAGCTCAACAGTCGCGTTCGCACGCCTTTGGCCACGGAGAACGAATATGAAGTTACTGACGTTAAAATAATATTAACACGAATTCACTGAGTTAAATATATATTGAAATAACATTTATGATTTAAATATACGTTGCTATGAAATCAGCTATATGAATGACACTTTTTCAAGTTGAGGCTTCACATGTGGCCGGTTATAGTTGAAAAACCTGGCAATCACCCGGAAAACCAAAACAAATCCACCTGTCAGTCGTGTTCACGAGCTGACTCCCGTGTACAACAATTAAGACTGTGTAAATAGTTGATATGTGGATAGTTAGTTAGTTAGTTAGTTAGTTAGTTAGTCGACAGATCATCCTCATTGCACATCGAACCATTCAGTCTATAAGTGCTCGGATCCCCTCCTCAGCAAATCCTGCAACGTGTAGCGGCTAACGACGCCTGTTCTGTGTTGGTTTATCAATCTTCTTTGGCTTCCTGCGTAGTGTTCTTGTTTGGCCACCCCTCTTTTAATTTGCTGCTCTCGCAGTCTGGCCATTGTTGTAGATTCACAGTCATCACTTGGTTCTCGCAAAAGTCTACTTCTCGTAGAGCATTCAGAATGTCGGCCTGGTCCATGGCGCGTCCGCCCTCAACAGTAGCCTCACCTGCGAGCTTGTCAGCCCGCTCATTTCCTTGTACTCCCGCATGCCCTGGCACGAAGATGAAACTAATCTTTGCCAGTCGAGACCGCTCCAGAGGCAGCAACCAATCTCTTCGGATCGACCCCTCCTCTATCCTCTTGATCATGTTCATTGAGTCGCTAAGGAAACAAGCCCTTGTGAATGTCTGTGTCTCGAGCCATGTTATTGCTTTACTTACTGCCATGACTTCCATGGTCAGGCTACTTGTGGTTTCAGTGAAAGCACCAGAGTCCTCCTTCACAATTCTCCCTCCGGCCCGAGCTGTAAAGGCCCATGAGCTTCTCACATGTCGGACGACCGACCCATCTGTATAGATGACCGCGTCACCGTCTAGCGAATTCTCGACAATCAACGCTTGCACTTCAGCCTCAACAGCAGCCGGATTTTCTTGTCTGCATTTTCTATCTAGTTGGATGCAAACTGAAAAGGATGTGCAGAAGTCTGTTGGCACTTGCACCCACTCCTCGCCAGGTTCTAAGTCCTCAAGTGAACACACCTGTTGAAGAATGTCTTCGGCTTGACCCATCCACGACCGTCCTCTTTTTAACCTGCTGCTCTTCACCTTCATAATTTCACTATGCAGTGGATGTTGTGTTTTTGCGTTAATTCTGAGGTAGGCGCGTGCCCTGCAACCTTGTATTCTCTCTTCAATGGTTGGAAAATCAAGAAGGTAGCGCATCGCTATGTGGATAGACATTGATCCAGTCTCTGGAGCGTGGTCTCAATGGCGAAGGAATAACGGACGCAATTCGGTGGAGGGGTTTGTTTACATGGGTTTTCTATGACAATAATGTGTTAATGGATGAATAGATATGTGGTTACGCCATGTGAATTGTGACAAGAAAAAAAAGAACTAAAATTGTATATGGTGCTTACAAGTGTGTACAAGATACATAGGACAGTCTAGACATTATATTGCTACAATAGAAAAATCGTGCAGGGTCAAAACTCAGATTCTCACCAACATGGTCACCATGTAAAGAAAATTGTTATTTAGAGGTTGCTGAGTCTGACATCACACCTAAGACTGGGATACGGTGGTATTTGTGCTAGAAAGTGTACCATATTGTTAGTGAAATTATTGTGACAGATGTTTTATGTCAAGTAAAACATGGCGCTTGCCACATCATGGAACGTTTGTGGTATATTGCGATGTGCCACCAGTTGTACAGCTGTTTACTTGTATTAGGAATGCCTCATGAGGCATGATAAAGGCAGATTTCCAATTTATGGGCCACTCTTAGCTCACACCCGTTTAGTGACATAAAACATACGTCATAACTTAAACACGATTCTGTCCTAGATTCCGTTTAAACTGCCCCAGTCATTAATTAAGTCTAACGCAAGCTGTAATTTACACTACCACATTTTATTGGTATCTTTCGTCACTATCTGTAATCAGTCGTTACTGCGCTAAACGTCTCGATCCGATCCTATCCCCTTCCTCAGTCCATACCGCCTTTTCACACACTCGCTTCCTGTTTTTCCGCCAGTCATGCGTACCGAACACACTTCGGCTATATATATATATATATCTTCTTCTTCTTCAGCTTTCAGAGTCATTGAGGTTCTTTGCTGCAAATACAATCCGTCTCCATTCGTCTCTCTGGTGGACCTTCTCTTGCCAGTCGTTGATTCCAAGTGCTTGTAGGTCTGTACATGTATTATCTCTCCACCGTCTTCTTGGTCTTCCTCGGGGTCTACATATATATATATATATATATATATATATATATATATATATATATATATATATATATATATATATATATATATATATATATATATATATATATACGTGTGTGTGTATATATATATATATATATATATATATATATATATATATATATATATATATATATATATATATATATATATACACACACACACATTCATTCATGCACATAGGTTAATTTGAAGTAACTGAGATTTATATATGTTAATATAAAGTCAATGAAACAATGACATACTTCTGGTGATGTTGTCTGAGTTTCCATCTGTAATCACGATGAGAATCTTGGGAACACCTGCTCTAGCACCTTTCGACGTGGAGTTGAGGTAGCCATCGACCCGTATAGCTCGCAGTGCGTCGAATGTGTAGGTGATCCCCCTCAGTTGGGTGGTGTTGATTACTACCTGTTGAAATAGTGAAGATCGGTTTGTTGAAGTAGAAGCAGGCAAAGATGGCTTGTCAAGCTGACTTCACATAACAATTTAATCACACGAATAGATGTGTGGAGCACGTGAGACAACACCATTAACAGAGACAGAGAAATTGGATAGATATGGGGAAGATGTGAGACACCAGTACCGGCGACAGAAAGGATAGAGTCACACAGCAGCAGCAGCATTATGACGTGCCATGCCGACACGCGTTAAAGGTCATGACATGTCATCTCACACCATCACCAATACCGGATCAAGACTGTATTCTTGTTAAGTGTGTGTCACGTGACCAAGCCAACCAGATATGTATCCCTGTGTCTTCCCCATGCTCGCTTCCCTTCACATTCGCCAACTACTATCCAGTTTGCAAATGATGTCTCCTTAACACATTTCAACGATCTTAACCGCCTGTGTTATTTCTCCTTATAATAAACCAAACATTTTTGACCGCCAGCGTCTGTAATCTCTAATCTGTTGGTGCTTGTCATCTGTTTCTTCAAGGGCCGTCCCATTCTTGTTTCTATCCACAGATGGTTTTCTCTGTATCTTCCCCAGGATGCACATTTCGCCACCATTGATGTTTCTCGTTTCCTGGTATTCCCATTGCCTGTTTTTTAACTTGCATACACAGGTTAGGTTCTGTACAGCACTTGGACACTATTGACCGGTCAGGAAACGCAGAGACATGGTAGTTCAGGAAATCCGTGAAGGAGAGGACGAAATGAGAGTACAGACGACTATCCAAAAGTCGCAGCAAGACCAGTAGGTTATGTTTAAAACGGATAACGCAAAGGTTCCCAACATGGAACGATATCTAGCACATGGTACGGCTGCGCCTAAGCTCATTTGTCAGATCACTCTATGGTGTCCAACCATCAGCTGCCAACCTGATCATGCATCAGACACGACATGTCCGCTCTGTGAAAGACAGAGTCAGACAGTAGAACAGGCGATGCCTGCGTGCCAAGGCCGATTTACATGGTGAACAAGAAAATGCTCACCGTGCTGAAAGTTATAGTGGATGAGTCCAGGAATCGGGTATTTACTGCCACATGGCGTTTAGACATAATGACGTCATCGGAATGGGCGGTGGAAAGTCATATACGGAGTTTCCCATTCAGACACTAAAGTGGATGTCAACAGAGGAATCCAAGGGGAATGTGGAGAACGTCATAGAACACGGCAACGGGAGACGCTGTGAATTGTGGATTCGAAAGGATGTGTTTCTAAAAAGGCTCCGTGTGAAGGTGACACCTGGAGGCGATAATTTCGTGATGAAGCAGCTAGGAGTCCGGAGAGGAATGTATTAAAGACAACACAACAGTAGAAAGACCGGGTGCGGATACCTAGACTTTTATTTAATCAGTTGAACTGAGGATTTGGATAATTAAGCCTCAAGGGCAGCGAGCTGGACTTAGAGCTCGTAGGTAGATGTTATTTAAGTGAGTGCCGATCCTGCGTATAGGGATCAGCTCACGTTTCTACAAGAGTTATATCTTTTGTCCTGCGGCGGAATAAAAGTACGTCTTTCGCTTGCTCGATTTGAGTCTGCTATATGTTCATGATCCTGTTGGTAAGATAGAACATGTTTTGTTGTTCTGATCTGTTCTTGACGAGTTCAATTTAAGTTGCTTTGAGTGTACGGTCCCGTGGGATTTAGAGTACAGGCACTTTAAGACATTTACTGGTCAGAAACGTGGAGACAAGTAAGGCTATGCTGCAGACTTACCGAAGAGCCTCGATGGCGAAGAAGACTGGGAGTTAGATGTGGACCTTAAAGGTCGTGGTCGTTAACCTGCAGTGATCTAACGTTTCAATTGCGACCTGACATAGCCCTGCTCTCCCAATCTGCTCTGCAGGTAATGCAGATATAGCTGATCGACCCATACGAGTCGAGAATCGAGGAGCAGCACACATACACGATGGAGAAGAACATGGTGGCAAGTTTGAGACAGGAAGTGTATGCTGTCAGGCTAATCGAAGAAAAAGTCTCTTGCTAGTTCTGGAACACTTGGAATGTCGAGTGGTATCAATCGTAATATGGAAGTATATCGTATCCAAAGATTAACAGATTAACATCGAAACTAGTGAACAATCTCTCATCTAAGGTCTGGAACTTTTTTTACTGCCCCGCCTCGACTCCGTAGCAATTGCTCTAAAAGATTGCGGTAATGGACATATCTTACCTTGAACATATCATCCTGGTTGGTGTACTTGTTCAAGACAAAGACGTGAACGAAGTAAGTGCTGAAAGTTCCGAAGGCAAACTGCACATGTTCAGGTCCCAATGGGAATGAGTTGGTCAAGTTGCTAACAAATGCCAGGGATCTCATCCAGTCGTCGCTTTTGATGCTGTTGGAGCCATCGATCAGTATGTAGACATCAGCCACTAGTTTGACAGTACAGTTTTCCTCTGTGTACAAACAAGGGCTATACTCAACAAACACACAGCATAGGAACATCGTCAACATTACACATCGTCTTGTCTGTGTCATGGTGTGTCTTCCATTTATTGTTTGTTTACTGCATCTCGCGCCATTTAGATTGCCGTACGGACAACAGTCCATCTTTGTTTCATGTCTCGCTTTATTCCTACTTCCATGCATAGAATATTCAATCTTTGTTTCATTTCTCGCTTTATTCCTACTTCCATGCATAGAATATTCAATCTTTGTTTCATGTCTCGCTTTATTCCTACTTCCATGCATAGAATATTCAATCTTTGTTTCATGTCTCGCTTTATTCCTACTTCCATGCATAGAATATTCAATCTTTGTTTCATGTCTCGCTATATTCCTACTTCCATGCATAGAATATTCAATCTTTGTTTCATGTCTCGCTTTATTCCTACTTCCATGCATAGAATATTCAATCTTTTTTTCATGTCTCGCTATATTCCTACTTCCATGCATAGAATATTCAATCTTTGTTTCATGTCTCGCTTTATTCCTACTTCCATGCATAGAATATGCAATCTTTGTTTCATGTCTCGCTTTATTTCTACTTTCATGCATAGAACATTCATTGTTTGTTTCATGTCTTGCTTTATAATTTAATACATACAACAGAGGCCAGCATGGCCGAATGGATAAGAACGCGTGTTCTTAAACACCCTATGTTCTGATGCCGAAGTAAGGTGTTCAGCCCCTACACCGGACAGTTGGACTACAATGTTTACCTATTATTCTTGACATGGGGGTATAAACTACAAGTACCTATGAAGTCGACGAAGGACACTGTTAATCATCATCATCATGTGTCATGCAGGTTAGCATAGGCGTTCATGACTCTCTACAGATCTCGTTCTTTGGATTCTGCATCACCTCCGCTGTTGATATTCCTCCATGCCACCGTCTCAATCCATCCAGCATCATTTCTCTTGGTCTGCCTCTGCTTCTGTTCCCCTCGATCTTTCAAGTTGTCACGATGTTCTCCGATGATCCTATTCTCATGACATGACCAAATAAAGATGTTTGCCTCTTTCTTATTGTTGTATATTGGTGTATCTCGGAAGGCTGAAAGCTAAAACCAAAACTAGCAGCGACACCGTCAGAGAGCTGCTGTTTGCTGATGATTGCGCTCTATATGCCAACTCAGAGGCAGACATGCAACACAATATTTCAGCTTTCTCATATGTCCTGTGCCAATTTTGGGCTCAATATCAACTTGGAAAAGACTGTAGTTATATACTAGTCAGCTCCAGGGAATTATCACACCGAGCCGAATATCAAGGTGAATAGTCATAGACTAAGCGTTGTGGACAAATTCACCTATCTTGGCAGCACTGTGTCAAAAGCTGCCACAATTGACAACGAAGTGAATGCAAGAATATCCAAGTCCAGCGCGGCCTTTGGCAAACTGAACAAGAATGTATGGGACAGACATGGAATAAGCCTGCAAACAAAGCTGAAAGTCTATAAAGCAGTTGTATTATCCACACTGCTATATGCTTGTGAAACTTGGACTGTTTATCAGCGACACGCTAGGAAATTAAACCACATTCATTGTCTGCCTTAGGAAGCTATTGAAGATTAAATGGCAAGACAAGATCCCAGACACTGAAGTCCTAGAAAGAGCGTCCATGCCCAGTATCCACACTCTACTAATGAAGAATCAGATTCGCTGGGCTGGTCACTTGACTCGCATGCCAGATCACAGGCTCCCTAAACGAATTTTTTACGGCGAGCTGCGTTGTGGTAAACGCTCCCAAGGCGGCCAGAGGAAACGCTTTAAAGACACTCTGAAAATCTCACTGAAAGCTTTTGGAATTCATCATGACACTTGGGAGACTGCTGCCAAAGACCGAAATTCGTGGCGTACATCATTACGCAAGGGTGCAGTCACTTGTGAAGCAACCAGGACTGCAAGAGCTGTGAAGAAAAGGCTGGACAGAAAAACCACTGCAGGAGATCCTCCTCCTGGAACGTCAAGCATTCTTTGCCCACATTGTCAAAGAACATTTCGAGCCAAAATAGGCCTTATCAGCCATCTTAGAACTCACGGCTCCATACTTTCAACCCCACTGGATGAAATGAATGGTCATCATCATTCTTGATGGACAAGCAACTTGCATGCATACAATATTCCATCTTTGTATAGCTTTGGTGACGTGTGTGTGGGTGAGGATGTGTGTGTATGGGTGGCCGATGTGTGTGTGTGGTGGATGTGCGGTTAATGGATGTGTGATTGGGGGATGGGCGATTCGGGTGTGTGGGTGGGTGGGTGGGGGATGTGTGGGTGGAGGATGTGTGAGTTGGTGAGTGTGTAGGTGGGATGGGTGGGGGAATGTGTGTATGTGTGGGGGATGTGTTGGTGGGTCGGGATGTATGTGTGGGTGGCGGGGTGTGTATGGTTTGGAGATGTGTGTGGGTGGATGGGAGGTGGATGTGCCGGTGAGGGAATGTGTGTATGACTTGGGAGATTGTGTTTGGGTGTGTGTGGAGAATGCTTGGGAGGAGAATGCAGTACCCACCCTGGCCTGCCCCGTGTTGATGTCAAGCTAAAAGGATGGGACTAATTTCGTCTTGTGGGGATGGGTCTTTGGAAGCCAAAGTGCCCCATACTGGATCAGGAAATATAGGGTTTTCCCGAGAATGTTGATGATTTCTCTCCAAACTTAGCCTTCCCAGAAAAGAAATTACTTATCTAGCTCGTGTCCCCCACTTGCATCCATTTTTCCGTATAGGGGGAAACGGTTGCAAGAAAATTTATTTGATATTAAGTTCTCCTTTATGAATAACCTGTGTGCTTACAATAAGTACAGAAAGTTGCTGTTTATTCGTGGTTACCCAGCCACCTGTCTTTCCAGATTCTTCAAGTATGTGATTTAGTAATGTTAACTAAACACATATAGAATGTTTTGTCACATCACAATGTACCCGACAAAAGAACAAGTAAAAGTGAAATCAGTATATTGACTAATATGCTGTGGAGTTAAAATCATGTTGTGCATTTCATAAGCATGAAATCCAAATCATTTAAACCAATAGATAATGTCAATATTTCCTGTATGAATCATTTACTCCAATTGATCTCAGAATGAATCAGTTATGATAGCCACAATGCTTAACCTCAGGTTATTCCTAACAATGTCTCTAGATTACACACGCTGTTGAGGGAATTTCCATAGATTTAAGATATTGTGAAGTAAACAAAGTCTCTACACACATTTCTGACTGGAAGAATATTATTAAAATGTTCGCAGTCCATTGAATATGATATGTCTTCGGCAGTGGATCTTAATTTCTTTACATTTCGAAAGAAATCAATTCAGTTCACTAACGTTGGTGGTGAGATGGTACTGGATCTGACATGCTGGCTTTAGGAAAGACACCTAGACAACACTGAGCACTAGATTCTATGGGAGTTATTAGGTTGGCAGCTCCTCTATGAACCGTTTTGCTTCAAGATGAGAAAATATAGTCTTTTTGAAAGAACTGATTCGGGGTAACTGACCACTTGACGCAATGCAAGAATCCCTAATTTTCTCCGGCTGATCGTAGGCATTGGTTCTGGTTTAGTCCATCCTTCACTCGACAATTTGATCATCCATCTAATATTATCCTATCGACTTTGATCTTCAATAATCTGCTATAATCTGCAGTAATCTGAAGTAATCTGCGCTAGATCTGCATTTATCTGCAATGGATCTACGATAAATCTGCGATATATCTGCGATAAATCTGCGAAAACCGTCTTCCTCACCTATCATGAATAAACATGGTGATCCTATTTATATATGTTGAACTGATGATGGTTCTTCGTTGACAAGAATGAAAAGGGCTACAGATAGAAGTGATAGAAAGTAGAAGATTCAGGAAGTACCTACAAGTTGAGAGCTAGTGTCTCTTCTTTGTACTGGTATCAGGCATCTGTCAATTGACCTGGCAAGCTACATCGTCTGTTGCTCTTGTACATAGTGGTCTGTTTAGGCTGTTATTCTCACAGAGGACACTGACACAGAGAATGACAAGGCTAGTAGATGAGTGATGGAGAGTTCATGAAGGAATGCACACAGCAAGATCTGATCCTGAACAGCGATGTTTCAGAACAGGGTGATAATGATGGCATATCATTCATATAAACTCATGTTACCAAATCAGGGCTGCCTCAGATGTTTAGTCTGCCTGTTTATTCTTCCTGTTTATTCTTTCTTACTTTTGTCATTTCCTTTACTTACTTTTACAGACAGGGGTGCAATATTACTAATGATATTCCCCAGGCTGGATAGTAGTGATAATGCATGGGAGCATAAGATGTATATCTTCCTTTACTTACTTTTTCAAACAAGGAGGTGATTTAATAAAATAACATTCCACATGTTGAATAAAAGCAATAATGTAAGGAAGCATATAATGAATATTTTCATTCATAAGTTAATACAATGTTTGGCATGTGTATGGAATGAATATGCAGGTGAAGTACTCATTGTGAAATTTCACACTGCCTCTCATCTATTGAAAACAACATATATACATAGAGATAGGAGATGAGATAACAAAGTGCAAGCTCATTCTCTCATTCTAACACCAATTCTCTCCTTCTTCGATCACTGGAGTGCTTATACTGGGTTGTTAGCTTGACGTCAGTTCGACTGGAGTGCAAGATACATTGATGATCATTTTACAACTCGTTCGAATATATCACAGCAGTTTAAAAAGCTGGATCTGTCATCAATGCTAATCAGTCATGCAACACAATCTTTCTTCACACCACGGACGTATAAAGACAAGAGGAAGAAAATTTCATTCCTCCTTCTCTCGTTCTCGTGCGTTGAAGATTGGTCGTGGATTTAAAAAGGGGAGCAGCTGTCGGCTCAGAAGACAAAGTATGTTGTTTACTAAACCAGGCTCTGAATTAATCAAGAAGCTATAAAGTTTTAGATCAGAACAGAATTCTGGGCCCAGTCTTGCCTCTTCTCACAGCTCAAGATATAGTGTACAGTACAGCACTTTTTTTTGGAAACAGAAGATAATATGGAGTCAGATAATTTCATGGCAGTGACAGCGGAATTAGCCATTGCACAGCCAGGGACAGGAGTTGGCGGCTGTCCCCAATTGAAGAATACATTTTCTTTCGTTTGGAACCTTCACACACAGATCTCACATACACACAAAGCTTTACCTGACGCATATATCAGCTACGTATCCGTTTTACAGAGGCACTCTGACACTGAATCAGGCGAGGGACATACAAGTACAAGATACTCTATACGAATAACAAGTCCGGCTTCCATGAATATCAGACTGTATGTGGCATTCTAAGGCTCTTTCCTACCCAGCAGTCCTTTCAAAGACGGTATCAAGGCTAGGTCAACCAATAGATGGATGAGATTCGAACGCATGACCTGTCCATCATCGGGTGATACCTCTATTTTTAGACATGATATAACAATTCCTGACATTCCTATGCTCTCTAGCGCAGGCACTTTTTTTTAAACAATGTGTTGTGGGGGCTGCAGAGTGCAAATTAATATGAATTGAGGTGCGCAAAATGCGACAGTGGGGATGTTTGTGTATTTGTGGAGGATGTGTGTGTGCGGGGGGGGGGGGGGGGGGTGTGGTTAAGGAGTTTCTAGTTGGGGGTAGGTGATTGGGTGGTGTGTGAGTGGGTGGAGGATGTGTGGGTGGGTGAGATTGTGTAGATTGGGGGAAGGGTGGGGAAAATGTATGTGGGTGGATGCGGGATGTGTAGTTGGGTGGGGAGAGATTGTAAGAGTGAGGGTGTGTGTAAGTTGGATTTGTGTGGGTGGGTGTGGGAAGCGTGTGTGGATAGGTGCGGAATGTGTGGATTGGCGTAGGGATGTGTGTTTGTTTGGGAGGATGTATGTTTGGGGGATATGTGTTGGCTGGATTGTTGGGGGGGGGGGGTGTTGGTAGTGGAGGATATATGGGTGGATGAGTGTGTGTGGGTTATGGGATTGGTGGGGAAATGTGTGTGTTTGGGGGGAGATGTGTGTAGGCGTGGATGTGTGTGAGTAGAAGATGTGTGGGTGGGAGATGGGTGGGTGGGGCATGTATGTGTGCCTGGGTGTGCATGTGGGTGGGGGTGGGGGATGTGTGAGTGGGTTGAGGATGTGTCTCATAACATGGTAACATTTAATGTTTATGTATACAACATACATTTGACAATGTTTGTTTCCTATATGAATGTATCGTGCACTATTGCTTAACGAAAGATGAGTGATTGGAAGGGCCTAATGTAAGACGGGTCTGTGTGCCCAATTTGTTACCCTTTGAAAATAAAGTTTGTTCGTTCGTTAGTTCGTTCGTTCGTGCGTTCGTTCGTATCTCTTCGTTGTGGCACTCATACATAAAAGAGTCTCTGTGGTGCATTTATCGATCCATTGTGACATTAATACAAGGGTAAGTTAATAAAGTAAGTCACAAATGGCTGCAGAAAAATAACTGTCTATGATGATAATTTGAAACAAGTTTATTTTTATGCATAAATTGTCGCTTTATTTCTTAACATAATTTTCACCAACATTTGATGCATTAATCCCATAGTTTTATCAGTCCTCCCAAAGCGGCTGCATAGACCTACGAGGGGAATTGGGTTGTCACCGGCCCTCCTTCAGAGCCATTAGGTCTCTAGGTACTGTTAACCTACTAACCTGGTGTACTGTGTCATTAGAAGTCTTTTCAGGACGGAATGAGTTCGCATACACCATGACCAGATACACAGCCTTACTCTGGACTGGTTCGAGAAGGAGGACGGTTCAGCCAGCGCTTGTTAGGACCCAGACCTAGTTCATCTTCGGCAGTGGATGCGGCTGCTGGCTGTGTCCTGGCGACACCGGCCTATGCTGAGTACACATAGATAGCGTTTACCCCCTGCTGGTAAGTCATGAGTCACGATATTCACACATGGTGTTGTCTTTTGCAGGTTCTATCTGGTGAGAGACCTGATTGACGGGACCTGAGAGAGATGACGTGGTGACAGTGGTAACATTGCTAGCTTACATGCGTGACGTGAGGTGACGCTTCTACACAGCACCACATCACAGCGACGTCTCCACTCCGCCACAGGTCAGTCCCCGTCGTCGACCTTTAAGTTGATCTTCAGTCAGTCCACCTGGTATCATGATGTCTACACACGGGCGAGTATATTGTCCTCGTGTATGTGAACATTCTGACATTGTGACCCACTAGCCCAACTATTAGGGTAGAACTACATCACCCTTTACGTTAGGAATGACCTGGTGTTTCTGGAACGGGCTGAACCTTCATGATATGAAGTTTGGTGCATTAGCTACAGGGTCACCGGCTACAGCGATTTCTTGTGAGTGAAAGCGGCTACTGGACCCTAGCCCGTGACTGTTGCCAACTCCAAGTGCTTATATAGGACTGGTGATAGGAATCTTGATAACTACAGGGGTCACCAGCTATTTTAGTGACTTGAACTGTGTTATATGGTTGCTTCCACTGACCTTTATATATCACCAGCTTTATCATTGAACCTTTAGTGGATTGGCCCCAGGGACTTCTACTGAGAGGTTATTCGGACGTCATCACGTAACCGAACAACACGGAGTCACCACATCTATCCGACATTGAGTCCAGCTGAGTCTACACCTAGCTAGAGACGCCCGACACTGTGTGAACAGATGAGTGACCTCTTTAGCCATGTGGTATCGGGATCTGTGTACCGTGATGAGTAAGACAGCCTGAGGTGAATCCAGATTGCCATATCTTCTATCTCCTGGCGGTTGCCAGGATTCTCTCATAGACATTTTCATTGTTGTCCTTCATCTTGTACATTATACCATCTAGACAGTATGTGTAGATACCAGAGTCGTGTCATCTGTTCTGGATGCGAGGTGAAGGAGGTATAGTCCAGCGGTTGATAGTGAGAGAGACAGGAATCCAAGGGCTGGTGGGGTCTGTAGACTGAGATTGATCTTATTCCCAGAGTGCCTCTATCCCGTTATTAAGGTGTGATAGTATCTTATCCTCACCCCAAGGGAATACCATTACACTAATACTATTAATAATAATACATTACTACTAATACTACTACAAACTCTACTACCACCACTACTACGACTACCACCACTACTACAACTACCACCACTACTATTTCTACCACTACTACTACCGCTACTACAACAACAACTGAAATTACTGCTACTACTACTACTACTACTACTACTACTACCACTACTACTACTACTACTACTACTACTACTACTACTACTAATACTACTACTACTACTACTACTACTACTACTACTACTACTCCCACCACTACCACTACTACTACAACTATTACTACTACTTCCACTACTACAACTACTACTACAACTATTACATATAAACCACACATGCTGGTGTATTAAAATGCTCACTTGCTGTTGAAGTATCCGAGGAAACTGAAATGTAACACATCTATGTTGTTATCGTCTTTCCATTCCATTATGGCTTATTATAATCATATCATCACCAATATAATACTCATAATAATAGTAACGACACCATTAATGTCGATTATTATTATTTTGATTATCTGTATAATAACTGTTTGCATATCCTTTACAGGAAATCGCTGTCAACATCAGCATCTTTCACCTGACTGATGATTTCTTGGCAAGATTACGCTCAATAATTTGCCATAGCTTTCTGAGCGACCGGCTAACATACCCCTTAAGTTACCGACGCTGTTAGAACCGCTACTGATTCTCGCCGTCGTTACGATACTCACGAAAGATACGGGATTACGGAGAAAGTCGCTTAACCACTTGGCCTGGGAGACCGCCATTATCTGTATAGGTGTTCTAAATATTATTAATGAGCTCTGAGGCTTGTAAAATAGTTCAACTGCCCTGCATAATTCGCCAACTTTACAGATTTTAATCAGTTGCTTGAGATTTGGAAGCCGATCATTGAGTTATATAGTACGAGGCGTCGGCCGTTAAAAAAAAACAATGGCAAATTATTGGATTAACATTACTTTTTTAATCTAGCAAGTTATCAAACAAAAGCACTCATCAATGAATATAATCTGGTAGATTAAATTCATCAATATTAAAATAGGCTACGTTGCTGACGTCCAATTCACATGTTGTAAACATTTAACATGTCACTGAAGTTGCTGTCTTGACCATCTGGCGTGTGACCAAGGGCTGGTCTGTTTCTTCCATTGGCAATGCCAGGACAATCTCATTGACAATGCCAGGACAATCTCATTGACAATGCCCGGACAATGTCATGAAGGCGATGGATTGTCTCCCGAACTTTGGTTAGATTTTGACCATGTGAGATCTGTGGAGACACATAAACGCCTTGGCCAGCTGGCATTGCACATTATACTTTCCATCTGCTTCCTGCAGCTTTGCCTCAGGTATGTTTTCTGTCCGTCCCTGGTATTCTTTGGGAGCGTATGTATTGCGGGAATTAGCACGCTTGCTAGTGGCTATGTGTTCGAATCTCCATGTAAGAAAGCATTCTCCTTATAACCAGCATAACCTATGCACTAGGAGATGTCATAGATACAGGCATCTTGGGAGATAGGATCACATCACTCGTCCAATGGCTACTAATCTATTCACATATCGGGCTCATTTACACTATATACCACCACAATGATTCTTCCATGAGTTCTTTGCATTTTTTCTCCAAAGTAGTTATTTAAATGTCTTGATCCGGAAATTAAGTGACACTGCAGTTGGTGATAACGATGATGTTGATGATGAAGAGTGCCGAGTGTGAAGATGATGTTGTTGTTAATTGTGATGATGATGATGATGATGATGATGATGATGATGATGATGATGATGATGATGATGATGATGATGATGATGATGATGATGATGATGATGATGATACACATACACAATGGAGTATAAATAGTTACCTATTGGTGGCGGGATAGGTTCTGAAATGAAATATGAAAAACATGTTATTGATGTGAAGAAAACTAACGCAAGGACGTGGAGGGTAGTGTAAGGCATCCACAAACCCAATAAGTTACTCTTTCCTCTGGAAAGCGTGTCTCTCTGTCGGTTGGTCATTTGATCTGTCTATGTATGCGTCTATACATCTGTCTGCCCATCCGTCTGTCTGTCTGTCAAATATAGTAGTAATTATCTCAAATGAAAACTAGTATAATAAACATTGTTATATGCATGGTGCATTACACATACCTAAGGTTATTATAATGTTAATATTTACTTTAGTGTGTCATGTATTATTGACTATTTCCCATGTGTTTTAATGCATATTGTGCTGCTGTTGTCGAAGATTAACTTAATATGTGATGTATGAATGCAATAATGTATGAGAGGAAGGAGATCAGAATCGCAGAATATCCAATTCTTAACCCATAGAAAATAAAGTGTGTTGGTGCATTTGTTCGTTCATTAAAACTATCTGTCTGTCTGTCTGTCTTTATGACACCGCTAATACTGCTTTTGTTTTCCCTCCAGTATTGACTACTACTACTACTACTACTACTACTACTACTACTACTACTACTACTACTACTACTACTACTACTACTACTACTACTACTACTACTACTGCTACTACTACTACTACTACTACTACTACTACCACTACTACTACTACTACTACTACTACTTCTACTACTACTACTACTACTACTACCACCACCACTACTACTACTACTATTACGACTACTACTACTACGTCGCACAAAGCACGAACTCCGTAGCTCTAGCAACGACCCACAGGAGTCTCCGAAAAATTTAACTCGTGAACCGAAGGACGCGGACCGGAATCGAACCCACAACCTTCGGAGCCGGAGTTAAACGGCTTGACCACTTCACCACTTTATCCTGCGGTTATCGAATTCACCTCCTTTCTGTTTCAGTTCGCTTCGTTCTTGTATTAATTCTAACGTGTCTAATGTAATCCATGGCTTATGTTTCTTTTTCTTGTTCGGATATAAATCTTTGACTGCAGTTATCAAGATATCTGTAGCTTGTACTGCCAATTCATCAAATGTCAATTCCTCTATTAGAGACGTCAAGACCTCAAAACGAGTCTTCACTTCTACGTTGTATGTATGTTTGTGAGATCAAAACGAGTCTTCACTTCTACGTTGTATGCATGTTTGTGAGATCAAAACGAAGTGATCTTGGGCCTCAGGTAAGCTTTTTGAGATTTACTTTCATATCTGCTTCTAATATAATTGATGATCTTTATCACAGTCTGCACTTCGTAACGTTTTTGCGGATATTAGGCGTGATCTCCGTCTTCTTTGCATTAACATATAATCAACCTGGTGTTTGGTAGTACTGTATATATATATATAATTTTTTTTTTTTTTTGAAACACACCAGAAGAAACGATAATAACAGAAGGGAAAATGCTTAACCAAGTTCATCAATTTAAGTGATGATATTGTTGTTAATGGTGATGATGATGACGGCAGTAATGATGATGATACATATCCACAATAGAGTATAAATAGTTACCTGTTGATGGCTGGATAGGTACTGAAATGGAATATGACCATATGTTATTGATGTTGAGAAAATTAATACATGGACGGGTTGGACAGTGTAAGGTATCCACAAAAGCAATAACTTACTCTTTCATCTGGGATGCGTGTCTCTCTGTCGGTCTGTCCGTTAGTCATTTCGTCCATCTGTCTATATATATATTCGCCTGTCTGTCTTTCTGTCTGTCAGAAATACTAATATTTTTCTCAAATGACAATTAGTATTTTTTTTTAAAAACATTGCTATATGTATGGTGCATTACACTGCTTAAGGTTATTTTAATGTTATTTACTTTAGTGAGTCATGAATTATTGATTATTTCCCATGCGTTTTAATGCATACTGTTCTGTTGTTGTCGACGATTAGCTTCATAAGTGATGTATGAATGAAATAATATATGAGAGGAAAGAAATGAGAAAGACAGAATGTCCAATTCTTAACCCATTGAAAATAAAGTGTGTTCGTTCGTTCGTTGGTTCGTTCAGTCTATCTGTTTGTCTGTCTGTCTGTCTGTCTGTCTGTCTGTCTGTTTGTCTGTCTGTCTGTCTCTATGACACTGCTAATACTGCTTGCGTTTTTACTCCAGTATTGACCAAGTTGTCCCCCGTGCATTAATTCCTACAAACTAAGATGGGGCTATCACAGCACAGCTTCATATCTGGGACCCGCTTCGGGATAGTTTATTTAAATGTGGTATAGTGGGTAGCGACCTGGCATATCAGTAGTGACAGGATCATTGCTTCTCTCATGGTGTCTGTTATGTTATTCCTGCTCTCATGGTCTCTCCTGGATCATTGTTGCTCTGTTAGTGTCTCCTGGATAATTTCTGCTCTGTTAATGTCTCCTGGATCATTGCTTCTGTCATTGTGTCTCCTTGATCACTGCTGCTCTTATATTATGTCTTTGCTTTCGTTTTGTGTCTTCTTTTTCATGTATGATGATGGCGGGAAAACACACATAGCTGCCCATACAAAGCAAGCACACATACACGCGTACGCGCACATATACATACATGCGCAGGCACGCGAACGAATAAATAACCAGGTAATGACAATAAAAGTAATATCCGATCACTCTCAAGAAGTACCTGAAAAAGGAGAAGAGAAAGCCCATATTCGCCATGATTTCATAAGATTTCTGATGTTGTACACAGTCAAATACTTTTGAATAATTCACAAAACATGAGAATAGGTTTAAGGTAAGTTCTGTGGACTTCTCTATTACTAAACGCATGTTGAATACATGATCTCTTGTTCCTCTTCTTTGCCTAATTCCAGCTTGAATCTGGTTAATTTGTTCATTAATTTTCTTACGAAGTCACCCCATTATGAATTTTAATAGAATTCTACATGAATATCTTATCAGGGCAACACTTCTATAATTGGTGCATACTTTCAGGCTGCCCTTTTGTGGTATAGGAAAGAACATGGTTCTCTTCCAATCTATTGGTCATATACCTTATTTCCATATCTTTTTACATAATGCGTGATAGATGTGTATGCTTTCTTCTCCTCCCGCTTTAATAAGATCAGCTGGTGTCTCATCCCTTTCAGGTGATATACCATTTTTCAGGATCTTTATGGCATATGCAATGTCGTCTAATGAGGGTTCAGGTTCTGTCTCCGCTCTCATTGGTTCGCGTATCACATTCATATATGCACTGTCATTCATGTCATACATTCCACTGCAATATTCCTGCCAACTTTCTAGAATTTTTCTAGATTATGTTAAGGTATTTTCCAAATTGTCACAGATAGCATCTATTGAGGTTGAACATTTCTTGTCAATAACTGCAGTTCTTTAAACATATCGCCATCTCTTCCAATCTGGTGACATTGCTCTATTCTGGTACGGAAATATTGCATATATTGGTTGATTTTTAAATTTTTTGTGTTGTTTCTTATTTCTCGAGTTAAAGATGTATACTTTATCCTGCTGTTATCGAATTCACCTCCTTTCTATTTCAGTTCGCTTCGTTGTTTTATTAATTCTAACGCGTCTGATGCAATCCATGGCTTATGTTTCTTTTTCTTGTTCGGATATAAATCTTTGGCTGCAGTTATCAAACTATCTCTAGCTTGTACTGTACTGCCAATTCATCAGGTATCACTTCCCCCTTTAAACACGTCAGGACCTCAAAACGAGTCTTCACTTCTACGTTGTATGCGTCTGGTATTTTTGTGAGATCTAAACGATGTGACCTTGGTCCTCGGGTAAGCGTTTTGAGTTTTAATTTCAGATCTGCTTCTAATAACTGATGATCTGCATCACAGTCTGCACTTCGTAACGTTTATATATATATATATATATAGATATATATATATATATATATATATATATATATATATATATATATATATATATATATATTGGAAACAAACTTAAAGAAACGATAATTACAGAAGGGAAAATGCTTAACCAAGTTCATAAATTTAAGATGATGATGTTGTTGTTAATGGTGATGATGATGACGGCAGTGATGATGATGTTACACATCCACAATAGAGTACATATAGTTACCTGTTGGTGGCTGGATAGGTACTGAAATGGAATTTGACCATATGTTATTGAAGTTGAGAAAACTAACACAAGGACGGGTAGGACAGTGTAAGGTATCCACAAAAACAATAACTTACTCTTGCATCTGCGATGCGTATCTCTCTGTCGGTCAGTCCGTTTGTCAGTTCGTCCAGCTGTCTATATATATGTCTATATATCCGTCTCCAGATTCGTTTGAAATACTAATATTTTTCTCAAATGACAATTAGTATTTTTTTTTTTTTTTAAATTGCCATATGTATGGTGCATTATACTACTTAAGATAATTTTATTGTTATTATTTACTTTAGTGAGTCATGTATTATTGATTATTTCCCTTGCGTTGTAATGCATATTGTTCTGTTGTTGTCAAAGATTAGATTCAAATGTGATGTAAAGAGATCAGAAGGGCAGAATGTCAATTCTTAACCCATTGAACATAAAGTGTGTTCGATCGTTCGTTACTGCAGTATATCTGTCCGTCTGTCTCTATGACACTGCTAATACTACTTGTGTTTTCATTGCATTATTGACCAAGTTGTCCCCCATACATTAACCCCCACAATTTAAGATGGAGCTATCACAGCACAGACTCATGTCTGGGTTTCGCCTTCGGGATAGTTTATTTATATGTGGTATAGTGGGTAACGACCTGGCTTACCACGACGGTGGTCGACGGTCAACCCCAGTATTGACAGGATCTTTGCTGTTCTCATGGTGTCTGTTATGTTATTGCTGTTCTCATGGTGTCTGTTATGTCATTGCTGCTCTCATGATGTCTCCTGAATCATTGCTGCTCTTTCAGTGTCTAATGGATTATTGCTGCTCTTATGGTGTCTCTTGGATAATTGCGTCTCTCATTGTGCCTCCTTGATCACTGCTGTTCTTATGGTGTCTCCTGGATCACTGCTGCTCTTATAGTTTCTCATGCATCACTGCTGTTCATATGGTGTGTCCTTAATCACTGCTTCCAGGATCATTGCTGCTCTCATGGTGTCTGCTGGATCATTGCTGCTCTCATGGTGTCACCTGGGTCATTGCTGCTCTCATGGTGTCTCCTGGGTCCTGGGTCGTCTGCAACATTGCTGCTCTTATGATGTCTCCTGGATCAACACCGCCTCATGGCACTGACACCGGCTGGTTGTTCGAATGGTATAGGAACGCAGAACGTTTCAGGGCAGGAGAAAAAGCTGGGAGCAGCCACCGTGGTGGAGTTTCGAGGGGGAGAAGGCTTGGGTGGATAAGCGTAGTGCTGTAAGGAGATGGCAAAATGCCAAGAAGAATAGAGCTGGTCATCCTAGTCCCTGCTTGCACTTAGAAAGAGAGATGCACACAAAAGTAAGCTATTTCAAAAAACTGGTCAAGGTGGTTAAAAGCGAAAAATGGGCAGAGGTGTGTCAAAGAGTAAGCACAGACAAGTCACTGAAATTGTTCTGGCGACTACATAAAAGCATGAGTGGGGTAGTCAAGAATAAGAGCATTTCTGACTTCCAAGGTGCTGACCTCATCTGGCAGAGGACTGATGAGGACAAAGGCAAAGCCCTCTTTGAACGCTACCTTAAGCAGAGCAACCAGACAGACATGGGAGGCCGGAATCTGGCCAAGGAGGTCACCTCAGATAGATCAAGATCAGCAAGGCCCAGAACACTTCGGATGAAAACACAGTGACAGTGAAAGAAATCAAGGCTGTGCTTCGACGATCAAAAAACAGTGCTCCAGGTCCTGATGGCATAAGATACGACGACATAAATAGGTGTACCGACAATGAGCTAGAGAAACTAGCAGACATGTACAACAACAGTATAGGGAGTGCTAACATCAAGGAGAAATGGTTACATAGCTATCTGATTCCCTTGCCGAAGCCTGACAAAGACCACACAAAAATTCAGGGATATCGAATTATAACCATGCAGAATACAGTAGGCAAGCTGCTGGAGAAGGTAATTGCCAGGAAAATATCAAGCCAACTAGAGAGGCAAGGTGTTTTCCCACCTACCCTGGGTGGGTACCGTCCAAAAAGAGAAACCTGGACCAATGCAGCAGTCTTTGCCCATGATGTCTATGAAGGTTTCCACTCAGGCACTGAAACTGTTGCTGCAGCGATTGATCTTGAGGACGCATACAACAGAGTACCACTGGATTTTTTAATGTTTCAGCTTCTTGAACTAAACGTAAGTCCATTCCTCCTTAGTTGGATCGCTGCAGCCCTCTTCCAACGGAAAGTAGTTTTTAGATGTGGCAGTTGGACTTCGGAACCAACAACAATATATCCTGGCCTACCACAGGGATCACCATTATCTCCGGTACTGTTCAACGCCTACACAGTGAGAATCACCAGTGAGCAGATCACTGGACCTGGCAGGACATTGTCATATGCCGATGATGTTTTAGTGTATCGTCAGGGTAAGGATAGAGAGGAGGTTGCTGTGGAACTACAAACCGAACTCAATCGCATAAGTACTTGGTGTGATGAAGCTGGGGCAATGGTCAACCCAACAAAGGCAACAGTGACTTGGTTCTCGTTGAATAATCATATTGTCAACAATCCAACACCAACTGTAATGCTGTGTTCAGAGACGGTGGAAAGAACGCAGGCAATGAATTACCTGGGGATACGGTTTGATCGAAGCCTTGCTTATAATGTGCACATAGACCAGGTGATAACAAAGGCCAAGCGGGGCTTGTCAGCGATGCGGGTGATGGCGGCAGCAAACTGTGAGCAGCGCCATCTATGTCTTCTGTACGAGGGGCTGGTCATGTCTGTTTTGGAGTATGCAATGGCAATCCTGACTCTCAGCCATAAGCAGATAGAAAGGACGGAAAGGATACAGAATGAAGCTATGCGTATTATTCTTGGATGTACAAGAGATACAGCATGCAGGGCGATGCGCTACCTTCTTGATTTTCCAACCATTGAAGAGAGAATGCAAGTTTGCAGGGCACGCGCCTACCTCAGAATTAACGCAAACACACAGCATCCACTGCATAGTGAAATTAGGAAGGTGAAGGGCAGCAGGTTAAAAAGAGGACGGTCGTGGATGGGTCAAGCCGAAGACATTCTTCAACAGGTGTGTTCACTTGAGGACTTAGAACCTGGCCAGGAGTGGGTGCAAGTGCCAACAGACTTCTGCACATCCTTTTCAGTTTGCATCCAACTAGATAGAAAATGCAGACAAGTAAATCCGGCTGCTGTGGAGGGTGAAGTACAAGCGTTGATTTTCGAGAATTCGCTAGACAGTGACGCGGTCATCTACACAGATGGGTCGGTCGTCCGACATGTGAGAAGCTCATGGGCCTTTACAGCTCGGGCCGGAGGGAGAATTGTGAAGGAGGACTCTGGTGCTTTCACTGAAACCACAAGTAGCCTGACCATGGAAGTCATGGCAGTAAGTAAAGCAATAACATGGCTCGAGACACAGACATTCACTAGGGCTTGTTTCCTTAGCGACTCAATGAACATGATCAAGAGGATAGAGGAGGGGTCGATCCGAAGAGAATGGTTGCTGCCTCTGGAGCGGTCTCGGCTGGCAAAGATTAGTTTCATCTTCGTGCCAGGTCATGCGGGAGTACAAGGAAATGAGCGGGCTGACAAGCTCGCAGGTGAGGCTACTGTGGAGGGCGGACGCGCCATGGACCAGGCTGACATTCTGAATGCTCTACGAGAAGTGAGACTTTTGCAAGAACCAAGTGATGACTGTGAATCTACAACAATGGCCAGACTGCGAGAGCAGCAAATTAAAAGAGGGGTGGCCAAACAAGAACACTACGCAGGAAGCCAAAGAAGATTGATAAACCAACACAGAACTGGCGTCGTTAGCCGCTACACGCTGCGGGATTTGCTGAGGAGGGGATCCGAGCACTTATGGACTGAATGGTCCGATGTGCAACGAGGATGATCTGTCGACTAACTAACTAACTAACTATGGTATAGGAATACTCTGTGACAGAAACGCGGTAAGGAAAGGAACTGGGCTACTCAATTCATCACGTCCTGGTCTAGAATACGTGAAGATTATATATTTATATATGAAACATTAGTTGTATCAAAGCCAAAGGTGACACCAAAAGATACGAGAATAATAGACATGAAAATGCTTAGCCATGTTGAAAATTGTAAGATGATGATATTATTGTTAATGGTGATGATGATTATGGCGGATGTCGTTGATGATACACGTCCACAATGGAGTATAAATAGTTACCTGTTGGTGGCGGGGTATTTTCTGAAATGAAATATGACCAACATGTTATTAATATTGAGAATACTAACACATGGAGGGGTAGGGCAGTGTAAGACATCCTCAAACCCAATAAATTACTCTTTCATCTCGGATGCAAATCTCCTTGTTGGTCGTTCCGTCCATTGGTCCGTCCGTCTGTCTATATATCCGTTTAAATATCCATCTGCCCATCCGTCTGTCTGTCAAAATTAGTAATAGTCATCTCAAATGAAAACTAGTATAATAAACATTGTTATATGTATGGTGCTTTACACTATCTAAGGTTATTATAATGTTAAAATTTGCTTTAGTGAGTTATGTATTATTGATAATTGCCCATGCGTTTTAATGCATATTGTTCTGTTGTTGTCGAGAGATTAGATTCATATGTGATGTAAAGAGATCAGAAGGGAAGAATGTCAATTTTTAACCCATTGAACATAAAGTGTGTTCGATCGTTCGTTCGTTTGTTTGTTCGCTCAATCTATCTGTCTGTCTGTCTGCCTCTATGACACTGCTAATACTGCTTGTGTTTTCCCTCCAGTTTTGACCAAGTTGTCCCCCTTGCATTAAGCCTACAATCTAAGATTGGGGGGGGTTGAAGGGGGGGGGGGGGTGCTATCTCAGCACCAACTCGTGTCTGGGACCGCTTCGGATATGTTATTTATATGTATAAGGGGCGTTCATTTGAAATCCGTTTGTGCCGCACCGAGCGTAATTGCGTACGTTGAACGTGATCATGTCATAGTCATGTGATAAGTACTGACCAATGAATAAAAGAACAAGTGCTTATCATCCCATGATGCATAGGTTCTGTTTCTTAGAAAATAGCCGGCTTGATCCAAACATCCGTCCAAAGAAGCTCAAAGAGCGGTGATTCAGTTTCTTTTATTTGAAGGATGTCGACCAGTGAACATTCATCGAAGGATGCAGGCAGTGTACGGTAACAAATGTGTGTCGAAGACAACAGTGACAGACTGGGCACGAATGTTTCGGAAAGAACGTCAGTTCACGACAGATCTTCGACGGCCGGGTCAAGCGCATATTGTTGCAACAGAAAATAAACCATCGCCAAAATTGATGCAGCAGTACAGATGAATCGTTTCGAAGATAAGTTCGCTAGCGTAAGAATTTGATGTGTCAATTGGGACAATTCAAAAGGTCGTTCGTAAGAAACTGCAATATCGGAAGGTGTGTTCACAGTGGGTACAACGGATGTTGACCGACCACCGAAAACAGGAACGCAGGAGATGGTGTTTGAACCACTTGCTGCGTTACAGAGTGGAGGATGATTCATTTCTCTTCGGCATAAGTCGCAGGCGATGAATCATGGTGTCACCACTTTGAGCCGAGCAGAAAAAGCGAGAACATGCAATGGAAGCATGCTGGATCACCAAAAGCCAAAAAAGTGCAAGTTACAGGTTTCAGCTGGTAAGGTTATGCTGAGCGCATGTTTTGAACATGAAGGGCTATTGTTGGCCGACTTTAAAGCAGCTGGTGTCAACATCAGCTGTACCAACTACTTGGAAACAGTAGACAAGCTGCACAAAGCCATCAAAAATAGACGACCCTGCATGCTTTCTCGCGGTGTGATTTTGTTGCACGATAATGCTCGTCCGCATGTTGCAAAGATTGTGCAGGAAGCTTGGAAGAAGTGGGAATTTCTGCATCATCCAGCCTATAGTCCAGATTTGTCACCGTGTGATTTTCATTTCTTAGGACATCTAAAAACGCTCTCAAGATGCAACGATTTCACACAGATGCAGACGTAATGAACGCGGTAAACACTTGGTTCAGTGAGCAACCACAATCCTTTTTGCGGACTGCATTCGCCGCCTACCTAGGCAATGGGATGCGTGCCTGAATGCCTACAGGCGACTTCTTCTGACAAACCCATGGTGCATAATTCATTCCAAATAAATGCTTTGTTAAATTTTACAACATCTGTTAATGATTTATTCATGCGTTTGTAATAAAGCCATTGGAACGGGTTTCAAATGAACGTCCCTAATAGTATAGTGAGTAGCGACCTGGCGTACCACGACAGTGGTACAGGGTGAACCCCATTAGTGACAGGATCATTGCTACTCTCACGGTGTCTCCTGGGTCATTGCTCCTCTCTGGTTGTCTCCTGGATCATTGCTGCTCTCTTGATGTCTCCTGGAATATTGCTGCTTATATGGTTTCTATTAATCACTGCTGCTTGGATGGTGTCTACTGCTTCACTGCTGCTTTTATGGTGTCTCCTGGATCAATGCTTCTCTTATGGTGTCTATTTGATCGCTGCTGCTTGCTTGGTGTCTCCTGGGTCATTGCTGCTCTCATGATTCTCCTGGGTCCTTGGTCGCCTGGAACATTGCTGCTCTTATGATGTCTCCTAGAACAACACGGCCTCACGGCACTGACACCGGCTTCTTATTTGTATGGTATAGGAATCCTCTGTGACAGAAAGGCGGCAAGGAAAGGAACTGGGCTTCTAAACTCATCACGTCCTAGTTTAGAATATGTGAAGGTTCAACGGTTCAACACTTCCTATACCAAAGGTTGTCTCTGATGCTTCACTTCACTTACTAGTTTTACTATATATATATATATATATATATATATATATATATATATATATGTATATATATATATATATATATATATATATATATATATATATATATATTATATATATATATATATATATATGTGTGTGTGTTTATATATATATATATATATATATATATATATATATATATATATATATATATATATATATATATATATTTATATATGAAACATTAGTTGTATCAAAGCCAAAGTTGACACCAAAAGATACGAGAATAATAGAAATAAAAATGCTTAGCCAAGTTGAAAATGTTAAGATGATGATAATGTTGATAATGGTGATGTGATGATGATGATGGCAATGACCATGATGATACACATCCACAATGAAGTATAAATAGTTACCTGTTGGTGGCGGGGCAGGTACTGAAATGAAATATGACTAACATGTTATTAATGTTGAGAAAACTAACACATGGAGGGGTAGGGTA
>JACEFZ010006193.1:0-2500 GCA_014155875.1 Cepaea nemoralis | reverse complement strand
TCGGATGGGCCGTTCGCGAACAAATAAAGGACATACATATTTACATACATACATATATACCTACACACATATTTACATACATACACTTTGTTTTATAAATAAGACTAGCTGACCGGCCCGGCTTCGCCCAGACCCTGGTGGGGAGCATCTCATTTAATTCATATAAGTAGTCATATAAGTTCTCGTTCCCGTTACCGGACTATCTGTCTGTCTGTCTGTCTGTCTGTCTGTCTATCTGTCTGTCTGTCTGTCTGTCTGTCTGACCCGGCCCGTCTTCGCCCAGACCCTGATGGGGAGCATCACATTTATTCATATAAGTAGTCATATAAGTTCCCGTTCCGACTATCTATCTGTCTGTCGTCTGACCCGGCCCGGCATCGCCCAACTCCTGGTGGGGAGCACTCATTTAATTCATATAAGTAGTCATATAAGTTCCCGTTCCGACTATCTATCTGTCTGTCTGTCTGACCCGGCCCGGCATCGCCCAACTCCTGGTGGGGAGCATCTCATTTAATTCATATAAGTAGTCATATAAGTTCCCGTTCCCGACTGTCTGTCTGTCTGTCTGTCTGTCTGTCTGTCTGTCTGTCTATCTATCTGTCTATCTGTCTGACCCGGCCCAGCCCATGTGGAGAGCATCTCATTTAAATTATATAAGTAGTCATATAAGATCCCGTTCCGACTATCTGTCTGACTGTCTGTCTGTCTTGGGTAAATGGAGGAGGGAGGAGGAAGAGGGAGGTGGAGGAGGGAAGAGGAGGGAGGAGGAGGGAGGAGTAGCGAGGAATAGGAGGGAGGAGGAGGGATTAGGAGGAGGAGGCGAGGAGGAGGGAAGGAGGAAGTGGGAGGAGGAGGGAGAAGGAGGGAGGAGGAGAACGCAGGAGGAGAAGGTGAGCAGGAGGAGGAGAGGAGGAGGAGGGAGAGGGAGGAGGAGGGAGGAGGAGGGAGAGAGTAGGAGGAGGGAGGAGGCGGATGAGAGAAGGAAGAGGGAGAAGGAGGAGGGAGAAGGAGGAGAAGGATGGGGGAGGAGGAGAGGAAGAGGAGGAGGGAGGAGGAGGAGGGAGAAGGAGGAATGTGAGGAGGAGGGAGGAGGAGTAGAGGAGGAGGAGGAGGGAGGCGGAGATGAGAGGAGGAGGGAGGAGGAGGAGGAAGAGGGATGAGGAGGATGTGAAGAGGAGGAGGAGGGAGAGGTAGAGGAGGGGAGAGGAGAGGGAGGAGGAGGAGGAGGCGGAGGAGGGAGGAGAGGAGGAGGAGGGAGGAGGACGGAGGGAGAAGAGGAGAGGAGGAGGAGGAGTGATGAGGAGGAGGAGGAGGAGGAGGGGGAGGAGGGAAGAGAGAGGAGAGGAATGTGAAGGAAGGAGGAGGAGAGGTAGAGGGAGGAGGAGGAGAAGTGAGGAGGAGGAGAGGGAGGGGAGGAAGAGGAGGAGGAGGAGGAGGAGGGAGGAAGAATGAGGAGGAGGGAGAAGGAGGGATGAGGAGGAGGAGGGAGAGGAGGAAGAGGGAGGAGGAGGAATGTGAAGGGAGGAGGAGGATGAGGGAGGGGAGGAGGGAGGAGGAGAAGGGAGGAGGAGGGAGGAGGAGGGATGAGAGGAGGGAGGAGGAGGAATGTGAAGGGAGGAGGAGTGGGAGGTAGAGGGAGGAGAAGGAGGAGGAGGAGGCGAGGAGGAGGAGGAGGAGGAGGATGAGGAGGAGGAGAGGAGGAGGAGAAGAGGAGGGGGAGGAGGGAGGAGGAGGAGGGAGAAGAAGGAAGGAGGAGGCGGAAGGAGTGGAGAGAAGCGGAGAATGAGGAGCGGAAGGAAAGAGAGGTGAAGGCGAGGAGGAGGAGGAGGAAAGAGGTAGGGGAGAGGAGGTAGAGGGAGAGGAGGAGGACGGAAAGGAGAGCGCAAAGAGGAGACAAAACAGAAAGGAGGAGAAGAGAGGGAAGGGAGGAGGAGGGTGGAGGGGAGGTAGGAGGAGAAGAGGGAAGAGGAGAAGAAGGGAGAGAGGAGGAGGGAGGATGATGAGGAGAAGGCGCAGGAGGAGGAGGAGGGAGGCAGGAGGAGGGATGAGGAGGAGAGGGAGGAGGAGGGAAGTATGAGGAGAGGGGGAGAGCGGAGGAGTAGGAGGAGAGGATGGAGGAGGAGTGGGAGCGGAGGAGAGAGAGAAAAGGAAGAGGAGGAGGAGAGGGATGAGAGGAGGAGGGAAGCGGAGAAGGTGGAGGAGGAGTAGAGGTAGAGAGCGAGCGAGGGGAGAGAGTTCGCCATCCGAATTCATACTCGTCTAGTCTTCCCTTTACACGGGGGGGGGGGGGGGGGGGGGGGGGGGGGGGGGGGGGGGGGGGGGGGGGGGGGGGGGGACTGTAGATAACTTCCTTACACATCAAAAGATGACATGTTATTGACTATTGCCGTGCATGGAGGAATCTCAGCAGCAGAGTTGATCCCAAAACACCAAGACTGAGATCTGACGGAGAGCATGAACGCCTACGCAGCCGGCACGGCACTTGATGATGATGATTGCG
>JACEFZ010006190.1:112500-149071 GCA_014155875.1 Cepaea nemoralis | reverse complement strand
GTGGAGTAAAAAAAGGGTATGGGGGGAAGGATGCTAAAGGATTCGTGAAAACGTAAACAGCTACAGCACGATTGAGCATTGGGATGAAAGCGAGGAGAGATGCTCAATCGTGACGTAGTGGTTGTCTGGGGGCAGTTTACATCCCGGCCTTAGAAGAAGGAGGAAGCCATGTTGTCACCATCAAGATAATAAACAATATTTGTATTGAAACCAAGTGTTGTTGGTCCTTTACACTGTTACACTTCATTGCACTCCGGACATGTCCATAGGTGCTCAGATCCTCCCCCCCCAGCATATGCATCAGCGTCCGGTGGCTAATAGTGCCAGTTCTGTGTTGGTTGACGAGGCGTTTTGTTTTCCCGATGTACCTCTCGCGTCTGGCTGTGCCGATTCTTACTCCAAGGTCTTTCATCCTGGACAGCGATGTAGGAATCACTGACGTCAAAGTCCTCTGTTCTCGCCATATCTTTAAGGACGTTAATAACATCGGCACGATCCATGGGCTGGCCATCTACAGGGGGTGCAGAGCCAGCCAGTTTGTCAGCTCGTTCATTTCCCTCGACTCCCGCATGTCCCGGGACGAAGATGAAGGTGACTTTACGGACAACAGACTTCCGCAGCGATTCAGTCCACTGTCTACGTACAGATCCAGCTTCGACCTTCTGAATCATGCTCATTGAATCACTTAGTACACACACGTTGGTATAATGCTGTGATTCCAGCCATATGAAAGCCTGTGTAACTGCCATCACCTCCATCATGCTGCTCGTGGTCATAGAGTGGGCACCACTGGATTCTTGAACGGTTCGGCCCGCTGAACGGGCTGTAAATGCCCACGCACTTCTCTGCTGCTTTACAACAGATCCATCTGTATAGATGAGCACTTCGGGGCTATCTGAGTGTTCATAGATGAGCGCGTTAACCTCTGCATTGACAGCGGCAGGGTTCTGCTCTCTGCACCGTCTGTCGAGTGTGATAATGCAGGAGAAAGTGCACTTAAAAGCTGGAGGCACCGGCACCCATTCCTTGCCGGGGTTGATACTGGTAAGACTGCAGACCTGTCTAACGACATCTTCCGCCCGACCCATCCATGATTTGCCCTCTTTAGCCTGTCACCCTTTTCTCTGAATATAGCGGCATGCAGAGGGTGCTGCTCATCTGCACTTATTTTTAAGTATGCACGAGCTCTCCAGATCTTGATCCTGTGTTCCATTGTCGGGAAGTCAAGGAGGTATCTCATTGCTACACAGCTGGTGTCTCTCGTGCAGCCCAAAATGATGCGCATGGCTTCGTTTTGTACCTTTTCAAGTCTTCCAATCTGTGTAGGGCTGACAGTGAGGATGGCCAGGGCATACTCGATGCGTGAAAGTACAAGTCCTTGGAACAGAAGTATTAGCAGTCTTTGCTCGATATTGGCAGTCGCCATGACTCTCATTGCTGACAAACCTTTTCGAGCCTTCGTTATGACATAATCGACATGATCTCTGAAGGACAGGCTACGATCAAGCCTCACGCCAAGATATGTCATTGACTGGGTTCTACTCAAACTGCTCCCATCCATATGTGATGTTGTATTGTACGTGTACCTGATATAATTAAACATCTTATCTTGATGTCTTAACCAATCACAAGTATCAAACATTTATATTGATTACAAATTAATAATTGACATTATTAATAACACCAATAGACTGTATATAGCTATTTAGTGTCTCTTTGTCGTCTCCGGAATTTCCTCTTCTTCTGATCTGTGACGACAAATAATTTCCTTAACGATACGTCGTCATCTTCCTCTTTGGTCTGTCGTTGGTCGTTTGTCTTCACTGTGGGGCTGTTTCTTGACTTTCTGTAGTGTAGCTATGGGAGATTTGTCTTCTTCGCTATCGATGTTTTCCGCTTCTTTCCGACTTGCCTGCATTCTCTTGCGCTTCTTATTATGGATTACTTCAGTATATCCCTCTTCCTTGTCTAGTTCTTTGTTGTTTTTAATAGACTCCTCGTTATCCTAGTCTTTCTTCCTTGGCCGGGGTTGGGGGTGGGTTTACATTTGGGTTCGTAGCTGGTGTCGATTTTGGCTGGGTAGGCTGAGCAGGATGGGCGCGTTGACTTCTTAACAGTCCTGGCAGAACTGGAAACTCCATCTTGGTTGTTTATGGTTGGCGTAGCTGTTGTTGTTGTCTTATTGAGGCATTTATTATTTATTGGTCCAAGTGGAGTCTTGCCCGCACGTCAGGCAGACTGTCCTCCGTTGGTTTGTCCTTCTCTAGGATTAACCAAATCCCCCCCCCCCCAACCCCAACTTCTCTGGTGAGTTTGTTTTGTTTTTTTAATTTTGAATACCATTGGCTCAGGGTCGCCTGTATTTCCCTCACTATTCTCTTAACCTTTTTTTTTCTTTCATCGTCGCTAGAATACAGTGTAGATTTAACCTCTTCTTCTTTTTCTCTGTCTGCTGGATTTCTAGTGTAATTTCCAGGTTTTTTTAAGTTATTGTTTCCCCGTGAAGTCGCTTTACAAGCAATACAACGGTAATGAACCATTTAGTTAGGTTCTCATATCTGTAGAGTTAATCGAGTTCGTCCATCGGTATTCTTCCGGGACTCACCAAGGCACCTTTCGCCAGTTCGGCAGTCGATCTGGCCGCTTCTGGACCTCTCAACAAGACCGTCAGAGTATTTGGTCGATGCATGGCACCCTCCTCAATAGAGTCAAGGCTGACACTTACCGCAAAGACTTGACTGTCTTGTCTCCCTTCAGTAACCGCAGAAACTTGGCTGAGTTGTCTCCCTTCGGTAACCGCAGAAACTTGGCTGAGTTGTCTCCCTTCGGTAACCACAGAAACTTGGCTGAGTTGTCTCCCTTCAGTAACCGCAGAAACTTGGCTAAGTTGTCTCCCTTCAGTAACCGCAGAAACTTGGCTTAGTTGTCCCCCTTCGGTAACCGCAGAAACTTGGCTGAGTTGTCTCCAAGAGTAAGACGACTAACCCGAGTAGAAGCCATCAAGAATGTCAGCGACAATATCCTTTAGAATATTTTGTAAGGAATCTAAGCTCGTCTCAAGCCTGCTGGTTTCAGTCGCATAACCGTAATGTGAACATTATACTTGAATAGCTAGATAACAGTTGGTGTTTTGTGTCAAACTAAACAAAGTTAGTTGTATATCTTTTACAGGAAGTCACAGTCAATGCCAGCATTTTATGCTGTTATTATCTCTTAGCAAGTTTACGTTCAGTAGTTTGCCATTGCTTATTGAACGACTGGAACCCATACCATTTCGTAAAAAACCAACGCAAGGCGGTCTGTTGCCAAATCGCTCGCAGCTGTGTTTCGAACGCGGGTATGCGGGATCACGAACTGCGCCCGTAACACCATCGCTACGGAACCGGCATTGTGTCAAGCTGCGTGCACTTAAAGTGACGAATGCAGTTCTAAGAATCAAGCAAACTCTTTGATAAATTTCAATGGTAAAAAATATGGAGCACATTCGTTAAAGCCATGACATCTTAGGACATGCATGGATGCACACGGGTCTAGTTTAAGTTTCTGAATCACACACATCGTTTCCGCAATAATTTGGGTAGCGGAGCACATCGGATCAAGAAACATAATCTAATGGCGAACGATAGCCCTTGAACGTGTGGTATGCGTTGTGGTTCCTGAACAACTAAACATCGCGATGTGTTTCGAATGGAGGAGGTTCCAACATTAAATCATTATGTATTTATATCTATAGATTCTCCACAACTACACCTTTACAGACGAGAGCGCAGGTATGCATTGAGAGAAGTGAAGTTGTCTTTAAATAAGCGATAAAAGAATGGACTCTCTATAAGATATAGTGTGGGTGTTTTAACTGATTCACTGCCGAAGGATACTATATCATCAAATGTGACCTCCCATTTGTACAGAAGGATGATATATCACAATACTAGGGTCATCATTTTATTTGTTTGGTTTCGTGGCATCTTCCGCAATATCAGTGCTCAGTGAATGGAACTTTACATTATAATACTTGTTCATTTGTTTGTGTACCATCTTTGGTCCAAACCGACTTTTTGTTTGCCATTGAATCAGTTAAGTTAGTTAGTCGACAGATCATCCTCATTGCTCATCGAACCATTCGGTCCATAAGTGCTCGGTTCCTCTCCTCAGAAAATCCCGCAGCATTAGCGGCTCACGAAACCATTTCTGTGTTGGTTTATTAATCTTCTTGGGCTTCCTGCATAGTGTTCTTGTTTGGCCACACCTATTTTAACTTGCTTTTCTCGGAGTCTGACCATAGATGTAGATTTACAGTCATCAGTTAAGTGATACGGTGTACTCTCAGACATGCTGTGCTGGCTCTGCAAACGTGGTATAAAAATAGGCAGTTAACAACCAGTACATTGATAGGAACATACTTTGATAATGTCACCAGCACGTACCGACGAGGGCTCGTCCCTATTAAGTGAGGAAACTTCTTCTTCTGCTGCTGCGTTCATCCGGAGAGTTGTTTTTTTATCCGGACGTGTTTGTGTTGTGCCTGTCTACAGCAGAGCTGCGTTCTTGCGTCGTTAGGCCGACACATCCGACTTCTGCGGGCATTTGTTGACCGGGTTAACGTTCCCGGGGGTTTCTTTGGACGTTTGACTCTGACTCTTGTGGTGTTATCCCCCATCCCAGCTGGCCCATTTAGAACAGCCAAAGACATCCAGGTCAGCCCTCAAGGGAAAGCAGGGGCAGACCATGGGCATTCCTCGCCATCCAAGGAGGCTTCCATGATTGCAGAGCGGACACATAGCGTTCTGGTACTGGGCTCACCCAAGGAATCGTCACGTCCTGCACATGGCTGCTTAGCCTCACTTCCGTATATTGGGCCTTCCAGTCACCATAGGCTGTTCCTCGGGAAATCAGAATAATGCAGTCTGCAGATGACATCCACACAGTGAGCTTTAGATTCGGACTTTTCACGTAATGGATTTGCTCATTCATTCATTCAGTAGCATGTCCTTTGCAGAACCTCGCTCCCATAACAACCTTCCGGAACACCTCTCGATCATAAGCAAGATGTCCCGCGTCTGATACACCCATCTGGAGATCATCCGCCACATCCTGCACCCATCTTCTCTTTGGCCTTCCTCTTCCTCTCTTCCCAGGCATATACCCCTTCCATTATTGCTCTCTCCAAACTTTCGTGACGTTTCAAGTGACCAAAATATTTCAATTTTCTTTGTTTTATCGTCGTTAATAGCGAACCTTCTTCAATATTCAACTCTTGGAGTATGGATGCATTTGTTCTTTTCTTTACCCAAGATATTTTTAGCACTCGTCTATAACATTTAGGTTCAAAGGCGTTTATGCGCTGTTCAGCTTGTTTAGTAAGTGTCCATGTCTCACAGGCGTATGTTGCAATGGGATAGATGAATGCTCTTAAAAATCTAATTTGTGTAGTTCTGTCTGTCCCACTCCATAATTTATTCAGCTGTTTTAGTCTTTGAAGAGCAATTGATAGTCGCCGCTGTTTATATCATCTCTTACATTTCTCATTATATTTTCGGCGTACAGTTTAAACAAATAGAGTGACAGCACACAGCCCTGACGGACTCCTTGCTTGATGTCAAACCAATCTGATGCCTCGCCATCTATTCTAACTGCTGCTTGTTGGTCTAGATAGAGCATTTTTATGAGTTGTACTACATGTGATGGAAAGCCCATATTCCTCATGATTTCCCAAAGTTTCTGATGCTGTACACAGTCAAATTTGCTAGCCAAGCAATATTCCATTTCATGCCTCTGGGACGCTTTTGCCACCGACATACCTGTGTTGTGAAGAGTAGCAGTCTAAATACTTCTTCATGCGCCTTTAGATGTCAATCTAAATGTAGTTAAAATAAGCTGCGGTCTACATGAGCTTGGTAATATCTCCATAGAAGTGAGGAAACGATTGGCCACCTACTCCTCCGTGAATCCAGGCCTACACGTGATGGCTTTTTTACATCAGAGACCCATGGCAAGAAACTGCTTCGGGATATATTTGTATGATTGTTGGGTATATGGTGCTAGCCTCATACTTGTAGATGCGATCGGCACCATAGGTGTTGTTTGGTTAATATAACGATGGACGCTTTTACTTTCCGCAACATTTCCTGGGATCCATTGCAAGCTATGTCGAACTGGATCAGTTTGACCAGACGCGTCGATACGAATTCCAATCCATGCCTATAGGACAGGTAGGCGGACGTGATAGCTACTGCGCCACCGCGACTTGCGGTGTGTTGTATGTTGTGTCGGACTATGCGGTCTTGTGTTAGCCATGTAGTGTGATGTTATAGACTTGTAGTGTGATGTTATAGACATGTAGTGTGATGCCATAGACATGTAGTGTGATGTCATAGACATGTAGTGTGATGTCATAGACATGTAGTGTGATGTCATAGACATGTAGTGTGATGTCATAGACATGTAGTGTGATGTCATAGACATGTAGTGTGATGTCATAGGCACGTAGTGTGATGTCGTAGGCATGTAGTGTGATGTCGTAGACATGTAGTGATATGCCATAGACATGTAGTGTGATGTCATAGACATGTAGTGTGATGTCATAGACATGTAGTGTGATGTCATAGACATGTAGTGTGATGTCATAGACATTTAGTGTGATGTCAGTAGACATGTAGTGTGATGTCATAGACACGTAGTGTGATGTCATAGACATGTAGTGTGATGTCATAGACATGTAGTGTGATGCCATAGACATGTAGTGTGATGTCATATACATGTAGTGTGATGTCATAGACATGTAGTGTGATGTCATAGACATGTAGTGTGATGTCATAGACATGTAGTTTGATGTCATAGCATGTAGTGTGATGTCATAGACATGTAGATGTATGTCATACAGACATGTAGTTGATGCATAGACATGTAGTGTGATGTCATAGACATGTAGTGGTGAGTCATAGACATGTAGTGTGTGTCATAGACATGTAGTGTGATCATGAATGTGGATGTAAGTGTGTATGTCATAGACATGTAGTGTGATGTAGACATGTATTGTGATGTCATAGACGTGTAGTGTGTCATGATATGTATGAGTTTTGATGAGTGTGAACATGTAGTGATGTGTCATAGACATGTATGTAGTGTCATAGCATAGAGATGCTAGTGTAGTGTCATAGACATGTAGTGTGATGTCATAGATGTAGTGTGATGTCATAGACATATAGTCATGATAGTTTGATGTCATAGACATGAGTGTTTTCATAGACATGTAGTGTGATGTCATAGACATGTAGATGTATGTCATAGACATGTAGGTGGTGATGCATGATGTATGCATGATGTAGTGTGAGTAGCATGTAGTGTGATGTCATAGCCTGTATGTGATGTCATAGACATGTGTGTGATGTCATAGACATGTAGTGTGGTGTGCATAGACATGTGTGTGTGTCATAGACATGTAGTGTGAGTCATAGACATGTAGTGTGATGACATTAGACATGTAGATGTGATGTCATAGACGTGTAGTGTGATGTCATAGCTGTAGTGTGATTCATGACATGTAGTGTGATGTCATAGACATGTGTGTGAATGTAGTTGATCATAGCATGTAGTGTGATGTCATAGACATAGCGTGTGTATACATGTAGTATGTAGTGTGATGTCATAGACATGTAGTGTGATGTCATAGACATGTAGTGTGATGTCATAGACATGTAGGTGGTCATATACTGTATGTTGCTGTGATTTCATAGACATGTAGTGTGATTGGTCATAGACATGTAATATGATGGCCATAGACATGTAGTGTGATTGTCATATACATGTAGTGTGATGTCATAGACATGTAGTGTGATGTCATAGACATGTAGTGTGATGTCATAGGACATGTAGTTTAATGTCATAGACATGTAGTGTGATGTCCATAGACATGTAGTGTGATGTCATAGACATGTAATCTTGATGTCCATAGACATGTATGTGATGTCATAGACATGTAGTGTGAGTGTCATAGACATGTAGTGTGATGTCATAGACATGTAGTGTGATGTCATAGACATGTAGTGTGATGTCATAGACGATGTAGTGTGATGTCATAGACATGTAGTGTGCTGTCATAGACATGTAGTGTGATGCCATAGACATGTAGTGTGATTGCCATAGACATGTAGTGTGATGCTCATAGACATGTAGTGTGATGTCATAGACATGTAGTGTGCTGTCATAAGACATGTAGTGTGATGTATGCATAGACCGTAGTTGATGCCATAGGACATGTAGTGGATGTCATAGACATGTAGTGTGATGTCATAGACATGTAGTGTGATGCCATAGACATGTAGTGTGATGCCATAGACATGTAGTGTGATGTCATAGACATGTAGTGTGATGTCATAGACATGTAGTGTGATGTCATAGACATGTAGTGTGATGTCATAGACATGTAGTGTGATGTCATAGACATGTAGTTTGATGTCATAGACTGTATGTGATGTCATAGACATGTAGTGTGATGTCGTAGACATGTATTGTGATGCATAGACATGTAGTGTGATGTCATAGACATGTAGTGTGATGTCATAGACATGTAGTGTGATGTCATAGACATGTAGTGTGATGTCATAGACTGTAGTGTGATGTCATAGACATGTAGTGTGATGTCATAGACATGTAGTGTGATGTCATAGACATGTAGTGTGATGTCATAGACATGTAGTGTGATGTCATAGACATGTAGTGTGATGTCATAGACATGTAGTGTGATGTCATAGACATGTAGTGTGATGTCATAGACATGTAGTGTGATGTCATAGACATGTAGTGTGATGTCATAGACATGTAGTGTGATGTCATAGACATGTAGTGTGATGTCATAGACATGTAGTGTGGATGTCATAGACATGTAGTGTGATGTCATAGACATGTAATATGATGCCATAGCCATGTAGTGTGATGTCCTAGACATGTAGTGTGATGTCATAGACATGTAGTGTGATGTCATAGACATGTAGTGTGATGTCAGTAGACATGTAGTGTGATGTCATAGACATGTAATATGATGCCATAGGACATGTAGTGTGATGCCATATAGACATGTAGTGTGATGTCATAGACATGTAGTGTGATGCCAAGACATGTATTGTGATGTCATAGACATGTAGTGTGATGTCATAGACATGTGTGATGTCATAGACATGTAGTGTGATGTCATAGACATTTAGTGTGATGTCATAGACATGTAGTGTGATGTCATAGACACGTAGTGTGATGTCATAGACAAGTAGTGTGATGTCATAGACATGTAGTGTGATGTCATAGACATGTAGTGTGATGTCATAGACATGTAATATGATGCCATAGACATGTAGTGTGATGTCATCAGGACATGTAGTGTGATGTCATAGACATGTATGTGTGATGTCATAGACATGTAGTGTGATGTCATAGACATGTAGTGTGATGTCATAGCCATGTAGTGTGATGTCATAGACATGTAGTGTGATGTCATAGACATGTAGTGTGATGTCATAGACATGTAGTGTGATGTCATAGACATGCAGTGTGATGTCATAGACATGTAGTGTGATAGTCATAGACATGTAGTGTGATGTCATAGGACATGTAGTGTGATGTCATAGACATGTATGTGATGTCATAGACATGTAATATGATGCCATATACATGTAGTGTGATGTCATAGACATGTAGTGTGATGTCATAGACATGTAGTGTGTGTCATAGACATGTAGTGTGATATCATAGACGTGTAGTGTGATGTCATAGACATGTAGTGTGAGTCATAGACATGTAGTATGATGTCATAGACATGTAGTGTGATATCATAGACGTGTAGTGTGATGTCATAGACATGTAGTGTGATGTCATAGACGTGTATTGTGATGTCATAGACGTGTAGTGTGATGTCATAGACATGTAGTGTGATGTCGTAGACATGTAGTGTGATGTCATAGGCATGTAGTGTGATGTCATAGACATGTAGTGTGATGTCATAGACATGTAGTCTGATGTCATAGACGTGTAGTGTGATGTCATAGACATGTAGTGTGATGTCATAGACATGTAGTGATATGTCATAGACATGTAGTGTGATGTCATAGGCATGTAGTGTGATGTCATAGGCATGTAGTGTGATGTCATAGGCCATGTAGTGTGATGTCATAGGCATGTAGTGTGATGTCATAGCCATGTAGTGTGATGTCATAGACATGTAGTGTGATGTCATAGACATGTAGTGTGATGTCATAGACGTGTAGTGTGATGTCATAGACGTGTAGTGTGATGTCATAGACGTGTAGTGTGATGTCATAGACGTGTAGTGTGATGTCACAGACATGTAGTGTGATGTCATAGACATGTAGTGTGATGTCATAGACATGTAGTGTGATGTCATAGACATGTAGTGTGATGTCAAAGACATGTAGTGTGATGTCATGGACATGTAGTGTGATGTCATAGACATGTAGTGTGATGTCATAGACATGTAGTGTGATGTCATAGACATGTAGCGTGATGTCATATACATGTAGCGTGATGTCATAGACATGTAGTGTGATGTCATAGACATGTAGTGTGATGTCATATACATGTAGTGTGATGTCATAGACATGTAGTGTGATGTCATAGACATGTAGTGTGATGTCATAGACATGTAGTTTGATGTCATAGACATGTAGTGTGATGTCATAGACATGTAGTGTGATGTCATAGACATGTAATATGATGCCATAGACATGTAGTGTGATGTCATAGACATGTAGTGTGATGTCATAGACATGTAGTGTGATGTCATAGACATGTAGTGTGATGTCATAGACGTGTAGTGTGATGTCATAGACATGTAGTGTGATGTCATAGACGTGTATTGTGATGTCATAGACATGTAGTGTGATGTCGTAGACATGTAGTGTGATGTCATAGGCATGTAGTGTGATGTCATAGGCATGTAGTGTGATGTCATAGACATGTAGTGTGATGTCATAGACGTGTAGTGTGATGTCATAGACATGTAGTGTGATGTCATAGACATGTAGTGATATGTCATAGACATGTAGTGTGATGTCATAGGCATGTAGTGTGATGTCATAGACATGTAGTTTGATGTCATAGACATGTAGTGTGATGTCATAGACATGTAGTGTGATGTCATAGACGTGTAATGTGATGTCATAGACGTGTAATGTGATATCATAGACGTGTAATGTGATGTCACAGACCTACAGTTTGATGTTATAGACGTGTAGTGTGATGTCAAATATATGTAATTTGAGGTTTTTAACATGTAGTGTGATTTCGGGGAGCGGCTGGCCGAGTGGCTAAGAATAAGTGGTTCATCTTTAGAGAGACCCGGGTTGGAATCCTCGATAATGTGTAGATTTTTCTTTCTCTCGGGAGCAAATAGGAAATTCTAATTTGCACAGTCCGGGGAGACTGCACTAACCAGGTGGACGTAATTCCTCAGACTCAAGTTCCATCTATCCTACACCACCAGGTAATATAAGTTGCAGATGACAGTTTTTTTTTTATATAATTGTTTTTTAACAGTGTTATATCGTAGAGAAGTAGTCTGATGTCTTTGACATTTAGTGTAGTGTTAGATGTGTAGTTTTATGTCTCTAAAATATAGTGTTTGGTGTAGTTTCTATGAATATGTATGTGGATGGACTATGGTAGAACATTAAAGGAAACTTATTTGGTGAAATACAGATGGGTAAAAGATCTCGGGGTCGGCCAAAGAACGAGTACACACTGTGCAAAGATCTGTGTAAGCGGGACATGAATGATATAAGCATTGATATTGCATCTTTGGAACAAGTCGCCGCTGAACGCGTAGCATGGAGGGAGAAGATCAGGAATTGAATAAAACCGAAGGAGATAATTATTGCTGATAGGTCAGTCACTGAGCTATTGAGACATCTGATGGTGCGTGATGGTGGAAATGACCATGTGTTCACATGCATTACGTTGTGGACGAACATTTATGGCTCAAATTGGTCTGGCCGGTCACATTCTCTATCACCTATGTGTTGTAGTTATTATGTATTTTTAACATCACAATATAACAAACTATTGCAGTTATATATGTCGACATGTTTATATGAATAACATTCCTACCCAGGAGCCATGGAATCCATCATCCTAATACCCGCCATGTTTATAACCCTGGCATCATGGGTAGCACTGACATCCACAGAAATATACACGTCATCGTTTGAAGTGCACTCGATGGTTCTCGGGGAAGAGAGGGCCCTGGGTGCACTGAAAAGCTACATTGACAGTCAGTATGAGCGGCTGAAGGTTTTATCCAAGTGAGTAGCTTCTTGTTGTCGCTGCTGCTGTTGTTATTTCCGCCTGTCTACATGGCTGGTAACTGATTCAGGGCCAAACAAACACATAGTTTGGCCCAAAAATGTTACACAATTAAATAAACAAGTATTACATGTAACTTTCCGTTCACTGAGCATTAAAATTGTGGACGATACCACGAAACAAAACAAAAAACACGATGCCCCTAATATGGCGATATATCGTCCTTCTGTCAAAATGGTATGTCACATTTGGCGGTATATTATCCTTCGGTTCTGAATCAGTTAAACTATCCAACATAAAAATAGGTACGTCTAACTCCTGCAAAGTATTGAGAGATAATAAACATGGACAGTGTACACCGCACTCCAATCCGGCAAACGTAAATCATAGGGTAAAAATATCAGTGATCATTTATTTTAAAATTAATACATAAACAGAAACAGATCTTCTCTTATCTATTGTTAAACTGTCCATTGACCTACATACCCATAAAACGACCTACATGTCCATGTAGCGACCTACATACCCATGAAACGACCTACATAGACATGTAGCGACCTACATACTCATGTAACCAGCTACATAGACATGTAGCGACCTACACTTGTATCTACTTAAATACCTGATGGTTTACGTTAAGCTTCGTGCATGACATCCGGGTGTTGGGGAAATGAAAGAGCCGTTAGGTTGCTCGGCTCTATCGTCCATCAAGCGATCAACCAATGGGTCGTGCTGACACGAACAACGTCTACGGTGTCCTGAGCGACGGTAGTTTATCTTCACATGAATGAATCGGTATCAGTTGCCAGAATTCACCCAGAAATCATTTGATTTGAAAAGTGAATGATGAAGTCAAAGAGATAAATGCCTAGATGGCTTCGGCCATATTAGAAATCAGTACAGGAGCAAACCTAATTCAGGACTCTGGTGATACGTCGGGATTGCCCGCTTGGCCCAGGCACATGATGATGATAATAAGGATAATGATGATGACATTCTTAAGTGTGTGTGTGTGTGTGTGTGCGCGCGTGCGTGCGTGCGTGTGTGTGTGTGTGATAGAGTAGAGGTGTTTGATAGAGTAGATAGAAACAAGCTGTGGGAAATCCTTAAACAATATGGAGTGAGTACACAAACCTATGTAAAAACTTAAACAACAACAGTGAATATATAGTGAGAGCAACTGGAGGACACTCAGAACTCTTCACCATAAGATCCCATGTACGACAAAGTCTTGTCCCCTCTCTTTTTCGTAACGTATATAGACAACATATGAAAAGAAACTAGCCAGAGACCACAAGAACACCGCATGGCGAGAACTTGGAAGAAGAACCATCTGCAAATCTAACCATTAGAGAACTCCTGTTTGCAGGACGACCAAGCACTAATAGCAAAATCAGAAGCTGCATTATAAGACCACATGAATAGTCTAAGCGAAATGTGTAGGGAACATAACATGAAAATTAGCACAAGTAAACCAGAAGTAATGACTGTAACTAAAGAAGATACAGCAACAACGATTCACCTAAACGAACATCCCTTGAAACAAGTAAAGAGTTTCAAGTACCTGACTGGCACCTTGCCGTCTTGACAGACGATAGTTTGTAAAAAGGAGTTATACCTCTCCATAACACAAAGTCGGGGCTGAATTTAGAGACCATGTGCTGCCCATGCAGCATGATCCCTCTCTCGGCCTGCCTAATTTACTCCACAGGAAAGGTAACACCAATATATTTGGGACAAGACAAGTTGCAGAAGCTGCCAGATCAGCAAAGTACCTAGGAAATATAATATCATCAAATGGCAAATCAGAAGACGAGATCGAAAATAGATGCAATAAGGCAAACCAACTCATTGGACAAATGGCACCAATACTAAAGAACAAACATATATCAATAATTACAAAGAAAGCACTTTACAACACAATCTTCCTACCAACTCTATTTTACAATGCCAAACCTGGACAATGACAGAGAAAGAGAAAAGAAAAATAACAACAACTGAAATGAGATTCCTGTGAAGAATAATCAATGTATCAAGAAATGATAAGATTAGAAATGAAGAAATCAGTACTAACGAGGAATCAAGGACTGGCAAGAGAAGGTCAACCAGAGAAACGAATGGAGACGGATTGTATCTGCAGCAAAGAACCTCAATGGCTCGGAACGCTGAAGAAGAAGAAGAAGAAGAAGAAGGAGAAGAAGAAGAAGAAGAAGAAGAAGAAGAAGAAGAAGAAGAAGAAGAAGAAGAAGAAGAAGAAGAAGAAGAAGAAGAAGAAGAAGAAGAAGATACCAAAAATATATGAAATGTGTTGTAATACTATAAAACAACATTACTTTAAAATAATCTGTTATCTCCTTCTGTGTCTTTGAGGCTCGAGCTTTCTGCGCGGTCATGTTCCGTATCTTACGCAGAAGTAGGATCTGTATTGCATTTCTCTCCTTTTTCATTTCAAACCATTCGAAGCAATTTGATAACATTGTTTCTGCTTCTGAGTGGCTGTTTGTAGGTTTTATGTTAGGAACTGATCCTACATCGTCACCAATTTCTTCTTCTTCAATGGTAGTCACGCTAGACACACTTTCATCATCGTTCAAAATGTCATAGTAATCCGTGGACACATTTTACAATGGCTGTGTGTTTATTTATTGATACGCAAGCATTTTTATTTTAAAATATATAAATATTATGACGGATAACAGAAACTATCGGTCACGCTAGAGACGGTTAATCGAAGTTTCGTTGTACTTACAAAATAACATACTTGAATATATATTTATCAATCTTCCAATTGTATTATTTACAGCTATTAATCTACTTTACATATGATCTACAGTGATGAATTTTTCTTTAAAGTTTCTACACAGATCGTCTTCGGAGGTAAATTTACGTCGAAATCCCGACCCTGACCTCAAACACCCAAATGCTGTGTACAACGTCATCAAACAGTACGCATCTGTCTACTCGCCAGTTCTGGACGAGAAAGTCGGTAAGCTGTTTATAATCCGTTAGGATGGCTTGCCATTATCAGAAATGTTATTACTCAACAACCATTTGACCAAAATCGATGACATTTTTGATAGAATCGTGTAATTTTAATGTTATTTTGGCGAATTTTTTAAGTGGTATCTGAAATTGTGATGCTTTTTGGTTGTTTTATAGCAAAAACTGTGTTTTAAAAAGTTAGTTGTAAGTCGTGTGCAGGACGTCGAATAAACCCCAGCATTCTTTGCGTATTTGGGATTTTCCAGACAGTCTTACGTTCAGAAGTTTGCCATTGCTTTCTAAACGACCGACACTCATACCATTATTACATTTCAACGCAAGGCAGCCTGCTTCCAAATCGCCTGCGCAGATTTCTAACGCGTTAAGAGGGATTCTAAATCGTGTTCGGTAACTTTTAGTCACTTATATACAAAAGTATCTTATGCAAAGCGTCATTCTGACTGAACCTCGGAAAGAGAGTACTGAAGTGTTATATAGAACCTTTGTTGTTGTTTGGTAGCGAATCATGAGACCTGAAAGAATAAATTGGGAAGAGCTTGGAGACAACGGATATGTGGTTCCTGATATAGGTTGAGTTAAGTACCAACATCACAGCACTCTACACAGGATTGTCCACTCCATACAGGATTGTTCACTCCATACAGGATTGTCCACTCCATACAGGATTGTCCACTCCATACAGGATTGTCCACTCCATACAGGATTGTCCACCCCATACAGGATTGTTCACTCCATACAGGATTGTTCACTCCATACAGGATTGTTCACTCCATACAGCATTTCCCACTCCATACAGGATTGTCCACTCCATAATAATTATCCACTCCATAAAAATTGTCAACTTCATACAGTATTTTCCCACCCCTCAAGGTATTGTCCACTCTAAAACCTCAACCAGGAAAGACACTCAGACATATATATATCTCCGTGAACAACGCTCACTTTATTGTCCAGGGTTAATCCATTCTGTCTTTGAGCGATATATTCTTCTTTCGTTCGCTTGAAATATGTCTATAACTGTAATGTTGTCTCTTGTATGAATCTAACAGTCTTTTTTAGTTCACTCAGCGGTCCATAGAGTTTATCTTCCACTGTCGTCTCTATAGGCCAGAAGGTTTGCCTAGACATGTAATTTGAGCAGTCTTGGAGTATGTGCTCTGCTGTCTGCGACGCCAATCCACATTAGCACATGGCTGAGTCACCAATCTTGAATTTTGTATACATGTGGTTGCGTAATCTATAGTGTCCTGTTCTGAGGCGCAGAATAATGACTTGTTCTGGTCTGTCCATAATGTGGTAGTCGTCTTGAGCAGGTTTTGGTGGCTTTCTGACTCATTTGATCATTCTTTTATTTTGGTGGTATGTAATAGGCACATCATGCTGTTCTTCTTTTACTACTTCTTTAGCAAATTGATCAGCTCTGTCGTTTCCGGGTACTCCACAGTGGGATGGTATCCACTGTATGGTGACCTTGCGCTGACTGCTAAGTTCAGAATGTAGTGTCCTCAGTCCTGACAATTTCCCAGACAGGAGCGCCTCGAGTACTGATTTTGCATCTGCCAATAGCACCAAAGAAATTGGAGCCGGTCGTTCAGAAAGCAATGGCAAACTACTGAAAGTAAAATTTGTCCAGGAATCATGAACAGCGAAAATGCTGGGGTTGATTGCTACGTCCTGTGAAGGACATGCAACTTAATTTTAGTTTTTACATAGCACCACAGGTTGTGTACCACGGCTGGTATTTAGTAATTTCTCTGTTGCTACCTTGATTGCCTCACTTTCAGCATCATAGTTATTACAGTACATTCCTGTCGATACTCTGGCTGTGACCCTAGTATTATTTGGGTAGTCTATGCACACTCCCGCTCTTCCATTTGGAACAGCATTTTGCGCTGACCCGTCTGTGTAGACTCGGATCCAGAGGTCCTGTGGGTATTCTTCATCAAGGAATCTGAGAGTGGCTGTTCTGCGCTGTACACTGTTTTGTTCTTCCTTGTCAAATATTTTCCTCACTTTTGTCTGGATGATTTGTAGTGATAGTCTATGTTCATCTTTCCATGGAGTTCGCTCTGATATAGTTTTCAGTAGGATACCAACTGTGGGCAGATCGGTGATTTCTTTGCAGAGTCGTGTGGCCTGGTAGATAAAACTGCTTCTTTTCAACCGTCCTGTAGCTAGGTTTTCAAATCTGTTCTTCATATGATGGCTTGGCAAGCTGAGGAACTTTTCTGCTTGTATTAGCGTTTTCGTATCGCTGCACTCACTCAGTGCTTGTGTCCTCCCCATCTTCTCCATCTCCACTATAGGGGTTGATCTCATCCCTCCTGTGGTGACTCTAAGTGCTTGATTTTTCACCTTGTCAGTATCTTGTAGTGTGGTTTTTATGCTAAACACCACACAGTTGACCCGTTTTCCAGACGTGGCCGTATGCTCTGTTGATAAACTTTGCTAAGTATTTTCCAACTGGCTCCCCATGTGGTTCCACTTAGTTGTCTCAGGATGGCTATTTTTCTTCTGACTTTTGCTACTGCTTTGTTGATGTGCTTTCTCTATGTCAGTCTGCCATCAAGTGTTACTCCAAAGTATGTTGTTCTTTATCTTCTCTAAGGGGTATTCCATTTATCTGGATGATCCCTGCCTTTTGATTTGGAGAGAGGGTAAATAGAGTGATGCTGCACTTATCAGTGTATATGCTGACACACCATTTTCTTGCCCATGCAACAAATTCATCTGCAGCACTTTGTAGCGATCTGGTGGCCACTGATGCATGTTCATTTGTGCTTCACATAAACCAGGTCATCAGCGTACATTGCCGCTTTAATTCCATGCGGTAGATTAGCAACGAGATCATTAATGAAGATTAGAAAAAGTGTGGGGGACAAGACTCTGCCCTGGGGAACACCGTGACGCAGTAGTACTTTCTTGCTCTTGAGACCGTCTATCTGTAATCGGGCTCTTCCGTTGTGCAAGTATGCTCTCACCCATTTGTACATTCTTCCATTGACTTTACAGTTTCTCAGTTTCCTCATCAGACCTTCTTTCCAGTCTTTGTCAAAAGCTTTCTTCAGATCTATCCATGCCGCAAGCACCAGCTTCTTCTCTTGGAATGTATCCTCAATTTCTTGAGAGAGGTGGGTTGTCTTATCTTCCTTACAGTAGCATTGCTTAAAGCCAGCTTGCTGTGGCACAAGGATGTTTTCACTTTCAATGTACCACTGCAGTCTATGATTGATGATGCGCTCCAGTGTTTTGCAGAGACAGCTGGTGCGGCTAATTGGTCTGTAGCTAGAGGCAATGAAACTATCTTTCCCTGAATTTAGGAGGGGTATCATGATTGCTTCTTTCCAGGCTAGTGGAACACTGCCTAAGGTCCATCTGTTATTGAAGATCTGCAACAGCTTTGCTTTGGCCTCTGTTACTAGGTTCCTGATCATTTCCTTGGCGATACCATCAGCTCCTGGTGACTTTCTCATTTTCAGTTTTGATATGGCTAGCTCCAGTTCGTTTATTGTGGTAGGTTTCTCGAGAACCTCAGGTACTGTTTCATTCTGTCCTGTATGTTGCCATTTCTCTCGAATCTCTTGTTGTTTCTTTGGACTAATTTTGATATTGTTATCTTGTGCGAATGAGTCCGCAAAATGGTCAGCTGCTTGCTTTCCTGTTAAGATGTTTCAATAGAGACACAGAAAGTCATATATTTGTGCTTCATAGATTATACCAAGGTATTTGATAAGGTAAAACATGATGAACTGATTAAAATGTTGGAAGATATTAACATTGATGGGAAAGATCTCAGAATAATGAGACTATTTACTGGAACCAAGTAGCAGCAATTAACATGAGAAATAAAGAGGGCAATTATGAACAAATAAGGCCGGAAGTACGACAGGAATGTGTCTTGTCACAGGATCTCCTCTCCCTCTATAGAAAAGTAATAATTAGAGAGATCAAAGAGAAGCAAGGAATACTAATCGAAAGTTATAATATAAACAATAAAGGCTATGCAGATTACACAGTTTTGGTGGCGGATAATGCAACAGATCTACAACAATTGTTGGACATTGTAGTAAACAGAGAGTGCCAAGAAGGGACTCGCCTTGAATAGCAAGAAAACAGAAACAATGGTGATATCAAAGAAAAAGGTGATACCAAATTGTGAAATGGAAATAGAAGGGAACATTCTTAACCAAGTGGATAATTTTAAATACCTAGGTGCATTATAACATCAGATGGAAGAAGCACAACAGGGATTAAGAGCAGAATAGCGCAAGCAATGGGTTGCATTTCACAAAATGCAGAGTATCTTATGCAATAAGTCACTTTCATTGAATGTAAGAAAGAGATTCCTGAAGTGCTATGTAGAACCTGTTTTGCTTTAAGGCAGTGAATCTTGGAATGTAAATAAACAAATTGGGAAGAACTTTGAAGCAACAGAGGTGTGGTTCCTTAGACGATGTTGCGAATTCCTTGGACTGCCAAAGTAACTAACGACGACTGCCTGAAACAGGCTAATGAAACTAGAACATTATATACAACAATAAGAAAGAGACAAACAGTTTTCTTTGGTCATGTAATTAGAAGAGAGGCATTGAAGAACATCGTGAAAACTGGAAAGATCGAGAGAAAGAGAGGCAGAGGCAGACCAAGAGAAATGATGCTGGATGGATTGAGACGGCGGCATGGAGAAATATCATCAGCAGAGTTCATCCAGAAAACTAAGGACGGAGACCTGTTGAGAGTCATGAACGCCTACGCCAACTGTCATGGCACTTGATGATGATGATGAACTGGTACCATTAGTATTGGCACTCTTCGCTGGCTGTTGAAGACAAAGACAGAGCGCGTATGGGAATGTCCTGAGTTCCGTGATCTCGGTTCTTGACTCAACTCAATTCATTTGTATAGATGCAGTTGGGACAATATAACGTTTTAGTTCGTAGACAATATATGAAACAGAAAACTATGTTGGTTGGCCTACAAACTCTCCATTTGAGGACAAAATCTATGGAGATGTCAACAAGCTAAAGTTGACTGCTGATTTCTTTGGATGTATTTATTTTGATGTCTGACTGTGTACGAAGAAGAAGACCGCAATAGGGGTTATCGTATATTCAGTGAATTACTATAGTATGAGTTTGTAAAGGTTTTCCTTGGCATTCCGTGCAGAGAGTTTCACTACTTATTTGGAGGAATCTGGCGATGTATTTCTGGCGAATGCCGGTGACGTCAAAGGCGCTAAAGAGTCTCTATTACGACTACAGGTAAACGATTTATCTTTCTGTCCATCCATTCATTCATCCACCGAGCCACCCACCCTCCATCCATCCATCCATCCATCCATAAATCCATCCATCCATCCATCTATTCAGTATGTCCCTCTGTGTGTTCTTTAACCTATTTGTCTGTCTGTCAGTCTATCATATACACATACTCTCTCTCTCTCTCTCACACACACACACACACACACACACACACACGCGCGTGCGCATATGCTGCTGTATATAAGATCTTTTTTCAGACTGTGTACAAAATGCAAGCCGCACACATGGCCAAGGGAGACTACCTCGGTCACAAAGGGCCAGAATTGCAGCCAGTGGACGCTTATCAAATCGGAATCACTGCATTTTCAAGTAGGAACATTTTTATTTTTTTACATATAAACTTGCTGACTGGTTATTTGTGTTTCGCGTAAGCTGATTGTTTAGAGCTTCTTTTTTTTTTCTTACAAAAGGAGCAATCTGGACATTTTGAGGGAAGCTAAGTCGCAAAGACAACTTAGCATCAACATCAGAAAGAGGCTGTCGTTATTTTTTAGCGACATTGAGAAAGCAAAAATTGGAACATGTGGCAACAAGAATGATTTGTAGAAAGAGAGTTAGAGGAAGACAGGGAGAAAACACCTTCACAGTCTTGAGTCATGTCACGAAAAGTGAGTCAACACATAATTCATCCATGCCGTCGGAGATCGCAGTTTGTGGAGTAGTATGATTGCCCACGCCAGCCGGCAAGGCATTTGGTGATGATGATGATGATGATGATGATGATGATGATGATGATGATGATGATGGCGATGATGATGATGAGCTAGTTGTAAATATGTTAGATATATAAAAGAAATGCGGTAACTGTTTTAAAGCTGTGAAAATGTAAACAATTAAAAAATACGGCATGTGACGTTGTTTCACAAAATACAGTTGCAAACAATTTGTTTTTGTTTTATATCCCATAGCTTTTATGTGTGACCTTCCCGAGACATGACACTGTCTGTAAGCCAGTTTTTTGGGGGCTGTTCAGGTCGTGCACAATGTCCGTATTTTTTCTTTTTCCCGGTCCACCATATTCTAAATATGTTCTGTAACATTTGAGCTCACAAGCCCCAATTTTCTTCTTTCATCATCATCATCATGTGCCATACCGGTAAGCGTGAGCGGTCATGTTTCACCATTTCACATGATCACCAAGTGTTGTGGGTCAGCTCTGTGTTCTTGTCCCGACCATGCCATGTGGTCAAGTCATCCAGCTATTTACTTCTCTGCCTTGCCCTTGTTCTTTTCCCCTGAATACTGTCAGCTGTTACCAAATTCTCTAGTTTATTTACTTTTCATAACGTGCTCAAAACGTTTTGACTGTCTACGTCTAATTTCTTTTATTAGTTTGCGGTTTTCATTTTCTTTTTGTAGGATTTGCTCATTGGTTTTACTGTCTGTCCATGGTATTCTTTGCATTTCCCTCAGAAACTTCATTTCCATTGCCACAAGATATATTTTTTTTCAGCTTGTCGGCTCATTGTCCACGTTTCACATCCATACAAAAGTGCAGGTTCTATGTAACACTTCCAACACTCTTTTTTTCTTGTTGCAATTGATATCTTTTTATTGGTCAATATTTTGTCCATCTTGCAAAAGCCTACTTTTCTTCTTTAGTGTTTGCGAACTGATCCATGACTTGCATCGATATGATTTTACAGGAAAGATTGACGTCCTTAACAATTTGACATTAACTTGTTGCTGGTTAGAGAGGGATCATGCTTCACGGGCAACACATGGTCTCTATATTTTAGCCCCGTCTTTGTGCTATGAAGAGTTATAACTCCATCCCTGGTTAGTTACCTAGTTACTCTGACAGTCCGTAACACTCACAACCTTCGCAATATGTTACCACCATTCGCAACATTCGCAACATGTTACCAATATTCGCAAAGTTCACAACATTCGCCTTAGAAACAATATCTCCTTTACTGTCACGCTGTTACTAATGTCAAGAATGTCTAAACGTATCAATGTCATCTTACATCCTGTCATCAGAAGGCCTGCTGGACGAGGCTATAGACTGGCTCCACACATCCCTGGCTATGAACATAGACAGCCCGATCAACGATACATCACCCACAACGTCTGAACTACCAGTTGCAGCCGTGCTGGCCCTCCTGGGACGCGCCTATGTCAGGGTAAGTCTGTGTGGTTTCTCCGTCGATGATAATTATTTCATCTGCGCTCCCAGGGCGGGCCAGCATAATATGGACATCAGGTCATGTCCGGGGGTGTGAAGGGGACCGGTGAGATACCGAGTACACCAGCCATCTAGTGCGGTTGGTCAATACAATTATAGGACTAGCACCATATACCCAATAAACATCAAGTCTTGTAACGGAGTCCTTTACCTTCTTCTTCTTTTTCTTCTTCTTCTTCTTCTTCGTCTTCTTCTTCTTCTTCTTCCTCTTCCTCTTCTTCCTCTTCTTCGTCTCCTTCTTCTACTCCTTTCTCTCTCATTGTGGCATTGACCCTCAACGAACTCACTCCCAACCCTCCCATCCTCAGCTACCCCATACAGCTCCACCCATGTCTCACCATATCCATTTCTGCCTCTACTTCTCTTCTCCGCGTGTTTACGAGTCCTTTTCTTTAGCCTTGTTAATTCCATGCAAATAATTTCCAGTTACACAATTCTAGTGTGTTCTCAACGTACCATATGCTCCAACCAGCGTCTTCTCATCCTCTCATGCTCACTGGTATTTGCCTAGTTCTCTCTATGAGCTCCTCGTGTGTGATTCTCTCTTGCCACGTTAGTTCTCCTATTCTATGTGTTTGTAGTTCTTTTGTAATCGTTGTCGTTGTTCTCCGTGTTTCTGAACCATACACGAGTTTTGATTCAACATTAGAGTTGAAACATCTTATTTTGGTGTTAAGTTCAATTTCTGTGTACCTCCACAAATCCCCTAGTGTTGACCTCCACAAATCCCCTAGTGTTGACCTCCACAAATCCACTAGTGTTGACCTCCACAAATTCCCTAGTGTTGACCTCCACAAATTCCCTAGTGTTGACCTCCACAAATTCATTAGTGTTGACCTCCACAAATCCCCTAGTGTTGACCTCCACAAATCCCCTAGTGTTGACCTCCACAAATCCCCTAGTGTTGACCTCCACAAATCCCCTAGTGTTGACCTCCACACATTCCCTAGTGTTGACCTCCACAAATTCCCTAGTGTTGACCTCCACAAATTCCCTAGTGTTGACCTCCACAAATCCCCTAGTGTTGACCTCCACAAATTCCCTAGTGTTGACCTCCACAAATTACCTAGTGTTGACCTCCACAAATCCCCTAGTGTTGACCTCCACAAATTCCCTAGTGTTGACCTCCACAAATCCCCTAGTGTTGATCTCCACAAATTCCCTAGTGTTGACCTTCACAAATTCCCTAGTGTTGACCTCCACAAATCCCCTAGTGTTGACCTACACAAATTCCCTAGTGTTGACCTCCACAAATCCCCTAGTGTTGACCTACACAAATTCCCTAGTGTTGACCTCCACAAATCCCCTAGTGTTGACCTCCACAAATTCCCTAGTGTTGACCTCCACAAATTCCCTAGTGTTGACATCCACAAATCCCCTAGTGTTGACCTCCACAAATCCCCTAGTGTTGACCTCCACAAATTCCCTAGTGTTGACCTCCACAAATCCCCTAGTGTTGCAAAAACCTCTCTTGCCTTTCGTATTCTTATTCTGATATATTTTTTCTGTTACTCCCCTTGTGTTTACCTGGGTTTAACCCGCTACCTCCGGCATCAGCACAACGGAAGTTTCAGAGCAAACGCTTTTATCCACTCGGCCATGCTGATCTGCTACCTCAGTTTCACTTTGGTGACATCTTGTCCTTGGCAAGCTAATGTATACCCAGCAACATTTGTCAGTCATTTCATTCGTCTTTATCTTCCTTCCTTTGGTATGTCTCTTCCTTCCACTTCGTTCTTTATATTTTTTCTTCTCTTCCCTTCATGAAATATTACTTTACTGTCGTCTAACGATTCATTAGTTAAATTTCCACTCCAGATCTTGCATTTTTCACTTGGTAGTTTCTAAACCACCCTCACATGTGACTTCCCAGCAAGAAATCCACATGCATGTCCTTGTCCTTGAGCACTGTTTAACATGCGATCAAGTTCTTTCATCTTCCCCCACCTCATAACTTACACTATCAAATATTATCCGCTGTGTGTAATAGCTTTTCGTGTGTATATTGAAACTTTGTTTCCTGTTCATTTGTTTTAAACGTCGATGCATTCATGTGTAGTTGTGTTAATGTTTTCTGTATCTGTCTTGCGGGTCCTTTGGTGTAACGGTTATGACGCTCCCTGGGAAGTAGAGATATCCCCGAGTGTTGTTTACACTTTCCTTATCTACCATGGTATTTAGAGATATCTTACAGTGTTGTGTAAACTTTCCTCTTCTACCCTGGTAAGTAGATAATCCTTACAGTGTTGTGTAAACTTTCCTCTTCTACCCTGGTAAGTAGATAATCCTTACAGTGTTGTGTAAACTTTCCTCTTCTGCCCAGGTAATTAGATAATCCTTACAGTGTTGTGTAAACTTTCCTCTTCTACCCTGGTAAGTAGATAATCCTTACAGTGTTGTGTAAACTTTCCTCTTCTGCCCAGGTAATTAGATAATCCTTACAGTGTTGTGTAAACTTTCCTCTTCTACCCTGGTAAGTAGATAATCCTTACAGTGTTGTGTAAACTTTCCTCTTCTAGCCCAGGTAATTAGATAATCCTTACAGTGTTGTGTAAACTTTCCTCTTCTACCCTGGTAAGTAGATAATCCTTACAGTGTTGTGTAAACTTTCCTCTTCTGCCCAGGTAATTAGATAATCCTTACAGTGTTGTGTAAACTTTCCTCTTCTACCCAGGTAATTAGATAATCCTTACAGTGTTGTGTAAACTTTCCTCTTCTACCCAGGTAATTAGATAATCCTTACAGTGTTGTGTAAACTTTCCTCTTCTACCCAGGTAAGTAGATAATCCTTACAGTGTTGTGTAAACTTTCCTCTTCTACCCAGGTAATTAGATAATCCTTACAGTGTTGTGTAAACTTTCCTCTTCTACCCAGGTAATTAGATAATCCTTACAGTGTTGTGTAAACTTTCCTCTTCTACCCAGGTAATTAGATAATCCTTACAGTGTTGTGTAAACTTTCCTCTTCTACCCAGGTAATTAGATAATCCTTACAGTGTTGTGTAAACTTTCCTCTTCCTACCCAGGTAATTAGATAATCCTTACAGTGTTTGTGTAAACTTTCCTCTTCTGCCCTAGGTAATTAGATAATCCTTACAGTGTTGTGTAAACTTTCCTCTTCTACCCAGGTAATTAGATAATCCTTACAGTGTTGTGTAAACATTCCTCTTCTACCCAGGTAATTAGATAATCCTTACAGTGTTGTGTAAACTTTCCTCTTCTGCCCAGGTAATTAGATAATCCTTACAGTGTTGTGTAAACTTTCCTCTTCTACCCAGGTAATTAGATAATCCTTACAGTGTTGTGTAAACTTTCCTCTTCTGCCCAGGTAAGTTAGATAATCCTTACAGTGTTGTGTAAACTTTCCTCTTCTAGCCCAGGTATTAGATAATCCTTACAGTGTTGGTAAACTTCCTCTTCTAGCCCAGGTAATTAGATAATCCTTACAGTGTTGTGTAAACTTTCCTCTTTCTACCCAGGTAATTAGATAATCCTTACAGTGTTGTGTAAACTTTCCTCTTCTCCCAGGTAATTAGATAATCCTTACAGTGTTGTGTAAACTTTCCTCTTCTACCCAGGTAATTAGATAATCCTTACAGTGTTGTGTAAACTTTCCTCTTCTACCCAGGTAAGTAGATAATCCTTACAGTGTTGTGTAAACTTTCCTCTTCTACCCAGGTAATTAGATAATCCTTACAGTGTTGTGTAAACTTTCCTCTTCTACCAGGTAAGTAGATAATCCTTACAGTGTTGTGTAAACTTTCCTCTTCTACCCAGGTAAGTAGATAATCCTTACAGTGTTGTGTAAACTTTCCTCTTCTGACCCAGGTAAGTAGATAATCCTTACAGTGTTGTGTAAACTTTCCTCTTCTACCCAGGTAAGTAGATAATCCTTACAGTGTTGTGTAAACTTTCCTCTTCTACCCAGGTAAGTAGATAATCCTTACAGTGTTGTGTAAACTTTCCTCTTCTACCCTAGGTAAGTAGATAATCTTACAGTGTTGTGTAAACTTTCCTCTTCTACCCAGGTAATAGATAATCCTTACAGTGTTGTGTAAACTTTCCTCTTCTACCCAGGTAATTAGATAATCCTTACAGTGTTGTGTAAACTTTCCTCTTCTACCCAGGTAAATTAGATAATCCTTACAGTGTTTGTGTAAACTTTCCTCTTCTACCCAGGTAATTAGATAATCCTTACAGTGTTGTGTAAACTTTCCTCTTCTACCCAGGTAATTAGATAATCCTTACAGTGTTGTGTAAAACTTCCTCTTCTGCCCATGGTAACTTAGATAATCCTTACAGTGTTGGTAACTTTCCTCTTCTGCCCAGGTACATTAGATAATCCTTACAGTGCTTGTGTAAACTTTCCTCTTCTACCCAGGTAATAGATATATCTTACAGTGTTGTGTAAAACTTTCCTCTTCTGCCCAGGTAATTAGATAATCCTTACAGTGTTGTGTAAACTTTCCTCTTTCTACCCAGGTAATTAGATAATCCTTACAGTGTTGTGTAAACTTTCCTCTTCTACCCAGGTAATTAGATAATCCTTACAGTGTTGTGTAAACTTTCCTCTTCTACCCAGGTAAGTAGATAATCCTTACAGTGTTGTGTAAACTTTCCTCTTCTGCCCAGGTAATTAGATAATCCTTACAGTGTTGTGTAAACTTTCCTCTTCTGCCCAGGTAATTAGATAATCCTTACAGTGTTGTGTAAACTTTCCTCTTCTGCCCAGGTAAGTAGATAATCCTTACAGTGTTGTGTAAACTTTCCTCTTCTACCCAGGTAAGTAGATAATCCTTACAGTGTTGTGTAAACTTTCCTCTTCTACCCAGGTAAGTAGATAATCCTTACAGTGTTGTGTAAACTTTCCTCTTCTACCCAGGTAAGTAGATAATCCTTACAGTGTTGTGTAAACTTTCCTCTTCTACCCAGGTAAGTAGATAATCCTTACAGTGTTGTGTAAACTTCCTCTTCTACCCAGGTAAGTAGATAATCCTTACAGTGTTGTGTAAACTTCCTCTTCTACCCAAGGTAAGTAGATAATCCTTACAGTGTTGTGTAAACTTTCCTCTTCTACCCAGGTAAGGATCCTTAAAGAATTTCCTCGTGTATTAATTCTTTACTGTGTGTAAACTTCTGTTGTTAAACTTCCTTCTAGGTAATAATAACCTTACAGTGTTGTGTAACTTTCCTCTTCTACCCAGGTAATAGATAATCCTTACAGTGTTGTTAAACTTTCCTCTTCTACCCGGAATAGATAATCCTTACAGTGTTGTGTAAACTTTCCTCTTCTCGGTAAAGATAATCCTTACAGTGTTGTGTAAACTTTCCTCTTCACAGGTATTAGATAATCCTTACATGTTGTAAACTTTCTCTTCTACCCGGTAAGTAGAATCCTTACAGTGTTGTGAAATTTCCCTTTACCGGTAGTAAAATCCTTACATGTGTGTAATTTCTTTCTACCGGTATTAATATCCTTCTGTGTGTAATTTCTCTTTACCTGGTAGTAAAATCCTTCATTGTGAATTTCTCTTTCCCTGGTATTAATATCCTTCGTGGTAATTTCTCTTCTGCCAGGTAATTAATTCCTTCTGTGTTAATTTCTCTTCCCGGTAATTAATATCCTTACTGTGTTAAATTTCCTTTCTCTGGTAATATCTTCATGTGTAAATTTCCTTACCCGGTATTAATATCCTTCAGTGTTGTGAACTTCTTGATTTTATGTTAATCCTTTTGTAATTCTTCTCCGGTTAGTTCTTAGTTTTGGTTTTTTTTTAAATTTTTTTCCCCCAAATTGGGAAATTTTCCCCTTTTTAAATTTTTTTCCCCTTTTTGGAAATTTTCCCCTTTTTAAATTTTTTCCCCCAAATTTTGGAAATTTTCCCCTTTTTAAATTTTTTCCCCTTTTTTGGTTTTTTTTTTAAATTTTTTCCCCAAAATTTTTTTTTTTTAAATTTTTTAAACCCAAATGGTTTTTTTTTTTCCCCCCCCTTTTTTTTAAAAAAAATTTTTTTAAACTTTTTTTCCCCCCCTTTTTAAAAAATTTTTTTTTTTTCCCTTTTTTTTTAAAAGGTTTTTTTTTTTTTTTTCCCCAAAATTTTTAAAAAACCCCCCCTTTTTAAAATTTTTTTCCCCTTTTTGGAAATTTTCCCCTTTTTTTTTTTAAACCCAAAGGTTTTTTTTTTTTTTTTAAAAACCCGGGGTTTTTTTTTTTCCCCCCCCTTTTTTTTAAAATTTGGGGTTTTTTTTTGGGGGTTTTTTTTCCCCTTTTTTTTTTTTTTGGGGTTTTTTTTCCCCCCCGGTTTTGGAAATTTTTTTTTTTTTTCCCCCCCAAATTTTTAAAAAACCCCCCCTTTTTAAAATTTTTTTCCCCCAAATTTTTAAAAAACCCCCCCTTTTTTTTTTTTCCCCCTTTTTTAAAAAACCCCCCCTTTTTTTTTTTCCCCTTTTTGGAAATTTTCCCCTTTTTAAATTTTTTTCCCCTTTTTGGAAATTTTCCCCTTTTTTTTTTTTCCCCCCCAAATTTTTAAAAAACCCCCCCTTTTTTTTTTTTGGTTTTTAAATTTTTTCCCCCCAAAATTTTTTTTTCCCTTTTTTTAAAAAAACCCCTTTTTTTGGGGAAAAAACCCCCCCCGGTTTTAAAATTTCCTTTTGGGAAAAAACCCCCCCCGGTTTTAAAATTTTTTTTGGGGAAAAAAATTTTTTTTTAAAAAGGGGAAATTTTTTTTTAAATTTTTTCCCCGGGGTTTTTAAATTTTTTCCCCCCAAAATTTTTTCCCCCTTTTTTTGGGAAATTTTTTTTAAAATTTTTTTCCCCTTTTTTGGAAAAATTTTTTTTTTAAAAATTTTTTTTTCCCTTTTTTAAAAATTTCCTTTTTTGGGAAAAAATTTTTTTTCCCTTTTTTAAAAATTTTTTCCCCCCTTTTTTTTTTTTTTTTGGGAAATTTTTTTTTTTTTTTTTTTTGGGAAATTTTTTTTAAAAATTTTTTCCCCCAAATTTTTAATTTTTTTTTTTTTTTTTTTGGGAAATTTTTTTTTTTTTTTTTTTAAAAAAAATTTCCTTTTTTGGGGGAAATTTTTTTTTCCCGGTTTTAAAACCCCTTTTTTTGGGGAAAAAATTTTTTTCCCCTTTTTTTAAAAATTTCCTTTTTTGGGGGAAATTTTTCCTTTTTTTTAAAAATTTTTTTTTAAATTTTTTCCCCGGGGTTTTTAAATTTTTTCCCCCCAAAATTTTTCCCCCCGGGGTTTTTTAAATTTTTTCCCCCCGGGGGAAATTTTTTTTTCCCTTTTTTAAAAATTTCCCCCCCAAAAAAATTTTTTTTCCCTTTTTTAAAAATTTCCTTTTGGGAAAAAATTTTTTTCCCCTTTTTTAAAAATTTCCTTTTTTGGGGGAAATTTTTTTTCCCAAGGTTTTAAAACCCCTTTTTTTGGGGAAAAAATTTTTTTCCCCGGGGTTTTTAAAATTTCCTTTTTTGGGAAATTTTTTTTCCCTTTTTTAAAAAAACCCCTTTTTTTTAAAAAATTTTTTTTTTTTGGGGAAAAACCCCTTTTTTTGGGGTAATTTTTCCCCCCTTTTTTTGGGAAATTTTTTTTTTTTTTTTCCCGGTTTTAAAACCCCTTTTTTTGGGGAAAAATTTTTTTTTAATTTTTTTAAAATTTTTTTTAATTTTTTAAAATTTTTTTTTTGGGTTTTTTCCCTTTTTTTTTAAAATTTTTTTTTTTTAAAAAAATTTCCCTTTCGGGGAAAATTTTTTTTTTGGGTTTTTTTTCCCTTTTTTTAAAATTTTCCCCCTTTTTTTTTTTTTTGGTTTTGGAAATTTTTTTTTTTTTTTTTTTTTAAAACCCCCCTTTTGAAATTTTTTTCCCCCAAATTTTTAAAAAACCCCCCCTTTTTTTTTTTTTTTTTTTTAAAAAACCTTTTTTTTTGGGGGAAATTTTTTTCCCCCAAATTTTTAAAAAACCCCCCCTTTTTAAGGTTTTTTTCCCCCTTTTTTGGTTTTTTTTTAAATTTTTTTCCCCCAAAGGTTTTTTTTTTTCCCCTTTTTTAAAAAAAAGGGGGAAAAAAATTTTTTTTTTTTAAAATTTTTTTTAAATTTTTTTTTTTTGTTTTTTGGGGGTTTTTAAATTTTTTTTTTTTTTTTAAAAATTTTTTTTTTTTTTTCCCCCCTTTTTTTTAAAAATTTTTAAATTTTTTTTTTCCCTTTTAAAAAATTTTAAAATTTTTTTTTTTTTCCCCTTTGGGGTAATTTTTTTGGGGTTTTTTTTCCCCGGTTTAAAATTTTAATTTTTTTTTTTCCCCGGGGAAAAAATTTTTTTTTTTTTTTTTTCCCCTTTGTTTAAAATTTTAATTTTTTTTTCCCCCCCCCCCGGGTTTTTTAAAAATTTTTTTTTTTTTCCCCTTTGGGGAAAATTTTAAAATTTTTTTTTTTTCCCCAAAAAGGGTAATTTTTTTGGTTTTTCCCCCCCCCCCTTTTGGTTTTTTAAAAATTTTGGTTTTTTTTCCCCCCCAAAAAAATTTTCCTTTGGTGTTTTCCTTTTTTTCCCGGTTTAAAAAAACCCCCCTTTTTTTTCCCTTTTTTTCCCGGGTTTTTTAAAAATTTTGGTTTTTTTTTTCCCCAAAAGAAATTTAATTTTTTTTTTTCCCCTTTTAAAAAAAAAACCCTTTGGTGTTTTTTTTCCCCCCCCCCCTTTAAAAAATTTAATTTTTTTTTTTCCCCGGTTTAAAAAAAACCCTTTGGTGTTTTTTTTCCCCCCCCCCCAAAAAAAAAACCCCCCTTTTTTTTTTTTTTTAAAAATTTAAAAAAACCCCCCTTTTTTTTTTTTTTTCCCCCCCTTTTAAAAAAACCCCCCTTTTTTTTCCCCCCTTCCCCCCTTTAAAAAAACCCCCCTTTTTTTTTTCCCCCCTTCCCCCCCAAATTAAAATTTTTTTTTTTTCCCTTTTCCCCCCTTTAAAATTTTTTGTTTTTTTTTTCCCCCCAAATTAAGAAAAAACCCCCCAAAAATTTCTTTTCCCCAAAAAAAAAGGTTTTTTTTTTTTTTTCCCGGTTTAAAAAAAATTTTGGTTTTTTTTTTCCCCTTTGGGGAAAATTTTAAAAATTTTGGTTTTTTCCCCCCCCCCCGGGGGTAAAAAATTTTTGGTTTTTTTTTTCCCCCGGGGAAAAAATTTTTTTTTTTTTTTTTTTCCCCCCTTCCCCCCAAAAAAAAAGGTTTTTTAAACCCCCCTTTTCCCCGGAAAAAACCTTTTTTTAAACCCCCCTTTTCCCCGGGAAAAAACCTTTTTTTAAATTTTCCCTTTTCCCCAAAAAAAAAGGTTTTTTTTTCCCCCCTTCCCCCCTTTGGGAAATTTTTTTTTTTTTTCCCCCCTTCCCCCCGGGTAAAAAATTTTTTTTTTTTTTTTTTCCCCCAAAGGTAAAAAAACCCCCCTTTTTTTTCCCCCCTTCCCCCCCGGGGAAAAAAACCCCCCTTTTTTTTTTTTTTTCCCCCCCGGGTAAAAAAACCCCCCTTTTTTTTTTTTTTTCCCCGGGAAAAAAAAACCCCCCGGGGTTTTTCCCCCCCCCCCCTTTTTAAAAAAAACCCTTTGGTGTTTTTTTTTTTTAAAAATTTAAAAAAACCCCCCTTTTTTTTCCTTTCCTTTTTTAAAAAAAAAACCCTTTGGTGTTTTCCTTTTTTTCCCGGTTTAAAATTTTAATTTTTTTTTTTCCCCGGGAAAAAAAAACCCTTTGGTGTTTTCCTTTTTTTCCCCAAATTAAAAAAACCCCCCTTTTTTTTTTTCCCCCCCAAAAAAAAAAACCCCCCCTTTGGGTTTTTTTTTTTTCCCCCGGAAAAAAAAAACCCTTTGGTGTTTTTTTCCCCGGTTTAAAATTTTAATTTTTTTTTCCCTTTTTTTTTTAAAAAAAAATTTAATTTTTTGGTGTTTTCCTTTTTTTGGGGGAAAAAAAAAAACCCTTTGGTGTTTTTTTTTTCCCCCCCAAAAAATTTTTAAAAATTTTGGTTTTTTCCCCCCCCCCCGGGGGTAAAAATTTTTTTTTTTTCCCCAAAAAGGGGTAAAAAATTTTTTTTTTTTCCCCAAAAAGGGTAAAAAATTTTTTTTTTTTCCCCAAAAAGGGGTAAAAAATTTTTTTTTTTTTTCCCTTTTAAAAAATTTTTTTTTTTTTTTTTTCCCCCCTTTTAAAAAATTTTAAAAATTTTTTTTTTTTTTTCCCCCCTTTTTTAAAAAAATTTTTAAATTTTTTTTTTTCCCTTTTAAAAAATTTTTTTTAAATTTTTTTTTTCCCTTTTAAAAAATTTTTTTTTAAATTTTTTTCCCCCCCCCAAAATTAAAAAATTTTTTTTTTTTCCCCCCCCGGGTTTTTTAAAAATTTTGGTTTTTCCCCCCCCCCCGGGGAAATTTTAATTTTTTTTTTTCCCCCCCTTTTGGTTTTTAAAAATTTTTTTTTTTTCCCCCTTTTTAAAAGGGGTAAAAAATTTTTTTTTTTTCCCCAAAAAGGGGTAAAAAATTTTTTTTTTTTCCCCTTTAAAGAAAAAATTTTTTTTTTTCCCTTTTTTTAAAAATTTTTAAATTTTTTTTTTTTAAAATTTTTTTTTTTTTTTTCCCCCCCCTTTTTTTTAAAAAAAAATTTTTTAAACTTTTTTTCCCCCCCTTTTTTTTAAAAAAAGGTTTTTTTTTTTAAATTTTTTTCCCCCAAATTTTTAAAATTTTCCCCGGGGGAAATTTTTTTCCCCGGGTTTTTGGAAATTTTTTTTAAATTTTTTCCCCGGGGTTTTAAAATTTTTTTTTTGGGGAAAAAACCCCCCCCGGGGTTTTTTTTCCCTTTTTTTTAAAATTTCCCTTTCGGGTTTTTTTTCCCCCTTTTTTTTAAAATTTTTTTTTTGGGTTTTTTTTTAATTTTTAAAATTTTTTTTAATTTTTTAAAATTTTTTTTAAGGGTTTTTTTCCCCCCCCTTTTTTTAAAAAAACCCCTTTTTTTTAAAAATTTTTTCCCCGGGGAAAAAAAAAACCCCTTTTTTTGGGGAAAATTTTTTTTTAAAAAAAAATTTCCCCCCCGGGGAAAAAACCCCCCCCTTTTTTTAAAATGATGTTTAAACTTTCCTCTTCTGACCCAGGTAATTAGATAATCCTTACAGTGTTGTGTAAGCTTTTCCTCTTCTGCCCTGGGAAGTAGAGATATCTTACAATGATGTTTAAACTTTCCTCTTCTACCCTGGTAATTATATAATCCTTACGGTGTTGTGTAAGCTTTCCTCTTCTGCCCTGGTAATTAGATAATCCTTACAGTGTTGTGTAAGCTTTCCTCTTCTGCCCTGGTAATTAGATAATCCTTACAGTGTTGTGTAAGCTTTCCTCTTCTGCCCTGGGAAGTAGAGATATCTTACAATGATGTTTAAACTTTCCTCTTCTACCCTGGTAATTATATAATCCTTACAGTGTTGTGTAAGCTTTCCTCTTCTGCCCTGGTAATTAGATAATCCTTACAGTGTTGTGTAAGCTTTCCTCTTCTACCCTGGTAATTAGATAATCCTTACAGTGTTGTGTAAGCTTTCCTCTTCTGCCCTGGGAAGTAGAGATATCTTACAATGATGTTTAAACTTTCCTCTTCTGCCCTGGTAATTAGATAATCCTTACAGTGTTGTGTAAGCTTTCCTCTTCTGCCCTTGGAAGTAGAGATATCTTACAATGATGTTTAAACTTTCCTCTTCTGCCCTGGTAATTAGATAATCCTTACAGTGTTGTGTAAGCTTTCCTCTTCTGCCCTGGGAAGTAGAGATATCTTACAATGATGTTTAAACTTTCCTCTTCTACCCTGGTAATTAGATAATCCTTACAGTGTTGTGTAAGCTTTCCTCTTCTGCCCTGGGAAGTAGAGATATCTTACAATTGATGTTTAAACTTTCCTCTTCTGCCCCTGGTAATTAGATAATCCTTACAGTGTTGTGTAAGCTTTCCTCTTCTGCCCTGGGAAGTAGAGATATCTTACAATGATGTTTAAACTTTCCTCTTCTAGCCCTGGTAATTAGATAATCCTTACAGTGTGTGTAAGCTTTCCTCTTCTACCCTGGAAGTAGAGATATCTTACAATGATGTTTAAACTTTCCTCTTCTACCCTGGTAATTAGATAATCCTTACAGTGTTGTGTAAGCTTTCCTCTTCTACCCTGGAAAGTAGAGATATCTTACAATGATGTTTAAACTTTCCTCTTCTACCCTGGTAATTAGATAATCCTTACAGTGTTGTGTAAGCTTTCCTCTTCTGCCCTGGGAAGTAGAGATATCTTACAATGATGTTTAAACTTTCCTCTTCTACCCTGGTAATTAGATAATCCTTACAGTGTTGTGTAAGCTTTCCTCTTCTGCCCTGGGAAGTAGAGATATCTTACAATGATGTTTAAACTTTCCTCTTCTACCCTGGTAATTAGATAATCCTTACAGTGTTGTGTAAGCTTTCCTCTTCTGCCCTGGAAGTAGAGATATCTTACAATGATGTTTAAACTTTCCTCTTCTGCCCTGGTAATTAGATAATCCTTACAGTGTTGTGTAAGCTTTCCTCTTCTGCCCTGGGAAGTAGAGATATCTTACAATGATGTTTAAACTTTCCTCTTCTGCCCTGGTAATTAGATAATCCTTACAGTGTTGTGTAAGCTTTCCTCTTCTGCCCTGGGAAGTAGAGATATCTTACAATGATGTTTAAACTTTCCTCTTCTACCCTGGTAATTAGATAATCCTTACAGTGTTGTGTAAGCTTTCCTCTTCTGCCCTGGGAAGTAGAGATATCTTACAATGATGTTTAAACTTTCCTCTTCTGCCCTGGTAATTAGATAATCCTTACAGTGTTGTGTAAGCTTTCCTCTTCTGCCCTGGGAAGTAGAGATATCTTACAATGATGTTTAAACTTTCCTCTTCTACCCTGGTAATTAGATAATCCTTACAGTGTTGTGTAAGCTTTCCTCTTCTACCCTGGAAAGTAGAGATATCTTACAATGATGTTTAAACTTTCCTCTTCTGCCCTGGTAATTAGATAATCCTTACAGTGTTGTGTAAGCTTTCCTCTTCTGCCCTGGGAAGTAGAGATATCTTACAATGATGTTTAAACTTTCCTCTTCTACCCTGGTAATTAGATAATCCTTACAGTGTTGTGTAAGCTTTCCTCTTCTGCCCTGGGAAGTAGAGATATCTTACAATGATGTTTAAACTTTCCTCTTCTACCCTGGTAATTAGATAATCCTTACAGTGTTGTGTAAGCTTTCCTCTTCTGCCCTGGGAAGTAGAGATATCTTACAATGATGTTTAAACTTTCCTCTTCTGCCCAGGTAATTAGATAATCCTTACAGTGTTGTGTAAGCTTTCCTCTTCTGCCCTGGGAAGTAGAGATATCTTACAATGATGTTTAAACTTTCCTCTTCTACCCTGGTAATTAGATAATCCTTACAGTGTTGTGTAAGCTTTCCTCTTCTGCCCTGGTAATTAGATAATCCTTACAGTGTTGTGTAAGCTTTCCTCTTCTACCCTGGTAATTAGATAATCCTTACAGTGTTGTGTAAGCTTTCCTCTTCTGCCCTGGAAGTAGAGATATCTTACAATGATGTTTAAACTTTCCTCTTCTACCCTGGTAATTAGATAATCCTTACAGTGTTGTGAAAACTTTCCTCTTCTCCCGGAAATTAAAATATCTTAAAATGTGTTTTAAATTTTCCTCTTCTCCCCCGGAAATTAGATAATCCTTACAGTTTTGTGTAATTTTCCCTCTTCTCCCGGAATAG
>JACEFZ010006190.1:0-107500 GCA_014155875.1 Cepaea nemoralis | reverse complement strand
CTGGTCTTCCCTCTCAGTTTTGGAATTCTACCGGAACCCCTGCCAATCCCCCACAATCTCATCCGTTCCACATACGGGATTCTCAATTCTGTTCCTCCACCTGGTGCCACAGGCACACGGCCACCTCTCCCTTGTCAATATGGAAATACTACCACCAAGAGATACATTCCCTGCCAGTATATCAGCCTGTTCATTCCCGCACACTCCCGCAAGGCCAGGGCAAAAAAAAATCCATACAATTCTTACAATCTGTGACCTCTGAAGCGAGACGAGCCATTCCACACGATACATTCCTTTCTCCACCTTGCTAAGTATACTCCTGGCGTCCGTAATGAAGACGATGCGTGTTGTAGTGGTCTCCACTAACCAACAGAATGCTGCTTAAACTGCTTCCACCTTCATTATCATGCTGGAGGTCGTAGTCTCATATGCCAGACTCTTCCTTTAAGAATCGTCCATTAGCCTTTGCAATTACACCCCAACCACTTCGTCTGTTTCTCACCACTCACCCATCAGTATAAATAATTATGTCACCTCAACGTGTGTTACTCTGGATCAGTTGTTGCACCTCAAACATAATCCCTCTCTTGAAATGCCTAGTTTACTCTAGAGTAAAGGTAACACCAATGCGCCTGGAGAAGATAAGCTGCCGGATCTGCAAAGCAATGCTCTATCTGCCCTCCTGTCTGAGCTTCGATCCTAGACCAGTTGCCAACCAAGGCTTAGGGCCCGGCGTGCCCTGCCTTGACATTTAGTCTTTAAGTTGCATTTCCTCGCATTAGGCTAAGGCGTGTACCTACCAAATGCGCTCCTCCGCCCTAAGCTGTTGGCACAATGTGGGGTGTCGGGTTTGATGAGCACCGCCGAATATTAGAAAGCAGGTAGTACCGTCTACTGTCATACGGTAGCTCAGTCATACCTAAGACCCGGCTACATCGAAAGATCAAATGACAGTGCATATGCGGTATGTGTGGAAAATGCAAATAATACAAAGTTCTGAAAGAAAAACTAGTCAGACATTACTCATCATCATCATCAAGTGCCCTGCCATTTTGCATAGGCGTTCATGGCTCTCCACATATCTCGGTTGTTGGTGTTCTGGATCAACTCTGCTGATGGTATTATTCCATGCCACCATCTCAATCCATCCTGCATCATTTCTCTTGGTCTGCCTCTGCCTCTCTTCCCCTCGATCTTTCCAGTTGTGACGATGTTCTCCAACGCCTCTCTTCTCATCACATGGCCGAAGAAAGATGTTTAAACCCTAAACTGGTTAGAGAAATTAGCCTTAGACAGTCAAGATCTTTGTTCATGTTATGTTGTTAGACATCACAGCCACTACCCTCTTTGGACAACAATCATCTTAATATCCCGTGTGGGTGAAACCGTGATCATCCACTATTTGTGACTGACTCGGTCACATGATTATTAATCTGAGCCATGGATGGACCCTAATATAACTTCTCTTTGAGGTTGAACGGGTAGGGGTAATGGTATCATCGAAATCAAAAGTCATGCTATGAAGCGAAATCAGTTTGAAATCTTATTGACAACTGACAAACTTTATCTTTATGGAGAAAAGAAAAAGAGGAATACAAGTAGATAAATATCTGGATAGCTTGGCCACACGGCATAATGAAGACAAGAACACAGGCTTGATCCTGGACTGGTGATCTGTATGATGGCAAACCAAGATTGCCCAAACTTATCGGCTTTGCACATGATGTTGATGAACTTATAATATGACCAAAAGACAGACAGGCAGACCGACGCACCGGTAGGCAAACACAAAGAAAGACAGATAATTAGATAAGAAATTAACATTGTAGCATAGCTCTAGCTATTTTCATAGAAAACACTCAAACGTAGCCACGCGTGGACTTTCAGAACAAGAAAGACTAACTACTGCCGAAGAAGACATCGAATGGCTCGTAATTCTAGGCTGTATGATTGAACAGGTTCCCGAACAGATCAAGTCTTCTAAAAGTGACCAGGCTGGAAAGGGAAGGCTAGCAACCGTACTAAAGTATAGACAGTAGGCCTAGGTATTCCGCTATGTGAGCCTGGAAAGTAAAGGAGCCACCAAGTCGTATCCTGTCACACAACATGGAGATAGACAGACTTAATATCAAGTCACAACACTTTCGCCCTGTTACTCTGAATAACTATACTAATCCTATTTACTATTACAACATACTATGTTGTTTAAAATTTTAAATTACGACACATATTTATTATTATCACATTGAGTACCCTCCATGGGAGATGTACTGACAAATAAGGGGATTGCAAATACACCAGATACCCTAATCTATGAAAGTTTCTTTTTCTGCTATATCTACTATTATTAGTGCTCTAATCTTCTGAATGTTCTATCTTTAGAAGCACTGACTAGTTCACTGTGACCCTGGTCAGTTTTAGAATATTACATGGCTTGATGTCTCCGACGGATGGAGAACAATCACTTAGCTGAAGATTCCAGACCTTGTCGTCGTCGATCGTAGTGTTCAAGGTCTGACTCTCCTCCTCTTCAGGCGACAATGATTCACTTGGATAGTAGTGCTTTCTTTCGAATATTTCATAGTGTTGTTTGCCCTCTGATTCGGGGTTTTAATTATTATAATATAAGCAAGTGCTCAAAAACACTTAATTTCGTTTATAAAGTTCTTAAATTAAGGTGGCAAGTAAGCCACGAAGTATGTTTGGTTGAAGAATAATACGCTGGTTGATGTTTAATACGCTGGTTGATGTTTGTGAGTTTAGTCAATGCAGTTTGATTATCTCATCTCAGCGATTAGGGTGTAACAATCTATGAACATAGTAAATAGCAAGAACTGGTGAATGTTATGTATTACACGTAGTATGTTTGTATAGAAGTATGTTTGGTTGATGATTAATATGTTGGTTGATGTTTGTGAGTTTAGTCAATGCAATTTGACTATCTCAGCCATTAAGGTGTAACAATCTATGAACATAGTAAATAACAAGAACTGGTGAATGTTCTGTATTACACAACAGGTTGGGACATCGTCTTTCACATTGACGGCCCAGTCTTTAGTCACATATTCACATTAATAAAGTAGTATTTGCCAACTACCCAGGTTACAGACATTTCCCTGTTTAATAGGATTAACAATCTCACAATTACATAAGGATAGAGTGCACAGAAACTATTTTGTTCCTTAACCATCTCTTATAATCAGCTGAGACATTTTGGAATCACAAAAGTCGTATTTCACAGACTCATTAAGTGTCAATATAAAGTATAAGCTTGATCAATTTTAGAAACACCCAAATTTGTATTTCACAGACTAGTGAAGTATCGATATAGATTATATACTAGGCTAGTGAATGGCTTCAATGCAGCCAAGAATAATTATGTGGGTGTGGAGCTGCCCCCCCCCCCCATCCCCATCCACCTTCCCGGTTGTATGTGCTTGACCTTTGACACACGTCGTAGCAAGTTGGAACTATGAGAGAAGTAACGCTATATTTAATATTTAAATATTCTTTACTTTCGGTCACAAATAACTCCTTAGAATTACACAGGATTATTCCAGGAATATATTATTCAACTGTCTAAGCCATAATCTAGTGCAGGTTGACTTTTAATTCCTAGATAATCGTCGAATTATAGTGCTTCCGGACATGGCACATGTGTTTTAGGTTTTCAACAGGTTCTGTCCGCCATTTTATAGTGACATGTATGTTCTCTGTCTCTCCTCGATGTCGCTATGTCCTTCCGCGCTTGGCATTGTTCAAATACTTGTACAGTTACTTCTGGCCTTAGCTTTGTATTTACTGTTATCCTAACATTAACTATCACTGTCGCTCCTTCAACTGAATGTACACCATAATGAAATGTCGAACACGTACGCAAACAAATGAACTAAATATTTATTTCTGCATACCCTTCGTTTCTCGAGACCACGCGCCTTTCTGCTGCAAGACTGGTCCCGCTAGGTTTCTCTAAATCATTCTAATCTCATCTCATCATGTTCCTCTTGTACCTTGCGGTGTCGAGGTGAAGTATAAACAGCGGGAGAGTGCCCGCTTATGGGCTTCATGTATCGATATTACCATGGACTCTGTTATTCCCTGCGTCCATCGTTTACGTGGTCGGCCTCTTCCTCTGCTTCCCTCTGGTCTGTACATCATTGCTTGTTGTGGTATACTGTTAGTTGGTAACCTACTTGCATGGCCAAACCACTTGACTTGCTGCTTTCTAATAAAATCTAGTGCTGCTTTAACCCCCACTTTAGTCCTGATTTCTTCATTTCTGATCTTATCTCTTCTTGATACGTTGAGTATTCTTCTCAGGAATCTCATTTCTGTTGTTGTTATTTTTCTTTTCTCTTTTTCTGTCATTGTCCAGGTTTGGCATTGGTAACATAGAGTTGGTAGGAAGATTGTGTTGTAAAGTGCTTTCTTAGTAGTTATTGATACATGTTTGTTCTTTAGTATTGGTGCCATTTGTCCAATGAGTTGGTTTGCCTTATTGCATCTATTTTCGATCTCGTCTTCTGATTTGCCATTTGATGATATTATACTTCCTAGGTACTTGAAACTCTTTACTTGTTTCAAGGGATGTTCGTTTAGGTAAATCGTTGTTGCTTTTTCTTCTTTAGTTATAGTCATTACCTCTGTTTTGCTTGTGCTAATTTTCATGTTATGTTCCCTAAACATTTCGTTTAGACTATTCATGTTGTCTTGTAATTCAGCTTCTGATTTTGCTATTAGTGGGTTTTTTTTATAAATACCAGGCTAACAGGAGCCGATTACTTCTTCTTCTTCTGCTGTTCATCCGGAGTTTTTTTTTCGGACGTGATTGCGTTATGCCTGTTTACAGCAGAGCTGCGTTCTTGCGCCAGTTAGGCCGACACATCCGACTTCTGCGGACATTTGTTGACCAGGTTAACCTTCCCGGGAACATGAGCCGATTAAGAATCTACTCTACGGCACGTACAGTAGCCTAGTCGACTGGCGATCTCGTCTCACAACTTGGGGTGATAGAATGGCCGAGAGAACGCTGTTTAACCAGACCGGAAGTGGTCATTCGGGTGTTTCTGTTGCCACTATTCATCAGCAGAGTTGATCCAGAACAACAAAGACCGAGATCTGTGGAGAAGCAATGAACGCCTACGCCAGCCGGCACGGCACTTGATGATGATGACTACTTCAACCGGCTGAACTGAGCCAAACTCAGCCAAGCCCGTTGCTTTGGAGGTAGACACAAACACTTGCGCTACTTATCTGCATATAGTATGATATTTTATAAATCTACCTAAAATTAAAGAATATAGGGTAGGCTTAAAGAGTCCTACTTTAACGATATAAATACATAAACCTTAGAACGGGAATATGCATATTTTAAGCCACAGTATATAGGCTTTCTACTGACTTCGTTACAAATATACATAAACTGAACTGACAGATAGGACAGCTGGCTGACAGAACAGAACAGACAGACAAACGGGCAGTCATAAAAATATACAGACAAACAAACAGACAGGCAGATATCCAGTAGTCGGATGAATCAGTTTATTTTCAGACATTCAACAAAGTTGAATTACGTAAAATCTTCTGCAAATCTTGACACACCAAAGCAAAACTTCTACAAAAATACTTAGTCAAATGAATATAAAACAACATGAATTATTTCTTATTTTCCCGGTTAATGTGCCGTATCTTCAGGTAACCGAACAGCCCCCTATCACTCTGCAGGTACAGAGCGGCTGTGCTGCCCTACAACGTGTTTCAAGAAGAGATTCTGTCTGTGTCGCCCTTCTCATCGGTCATCTATAACGTGGTCAGCGACCAGGAGGTCGAGCACTTGAAAGATCATGTCCGAGGGAAGGTGAGTGAGGAGAGAATCTATCTATCTATCTATCTATCTATCTATCTATCTATCTATCTATCTATCTATCTATCTATATATCTATCTGTCTATCTATCTATCTATCTATCTGTCTGTCTGTCTATCTATCTATCTATTTATCTATCTGTCTATCTATCTATCTATCTATCTTTCTATCTATATATATATATATATATATATATATATATATCTGTCTATCCGTCCGTCCGTCCGTCTGTCTGTCTGTCTGTCTGTCGGTCGGTTGATCAATCTATCTGTCAGTCTGTACACTGTCTGTATGTCTGCCTGCCTGCTTGCCTTTCTATCTGTCTATCTGTCTTCCGTCTGTCTGTCTTTCTTCCTGTCCATCTAGAGAGACAGACAGACAGACAGAGATGGAGAGAGAGAGAGAGAGAGAGAGAGAGAGAGAGAGAGAGAGAGAGAGAGAGAGAGAGAGAGAGAAGAGAGAGAGAGAGAGAGAGAGAGAGGGTATGAATATATGTATAAATAAACTTTTGTTAGTAAGTTTGTGATTGTGAGTGAGTATTCGTGTAAGCGAGGGAGTGTGTATTTGTGTGTTATTGAGTGGGTGCATAACTGTGAGAGTTTGTGTAAATGATGTAAGTATGTATGCAGGTATGTATGTGTATGCATGTGCGTGTATATGTCTCTCTGGATGTCTGTATGCCTGTCTCATAACATGATGACATATGCCTGGGTCATTGACATTGAGGTGAGTGACCTCTAGCGGGGCTATGAGAAAAACAACCAGCCCTGAGAAATAATGGTGAGGGTAGATGGAGACCCCCAGGGTGGATGGGGCGAGAGACAGTGTATTGTTGTGTGAAGTCAGGGGACTTCAGGGGACAGTTTATGTTTAGACTCCGAGCGGAGCAGGAGTCTAAGGAGAGGAGCGGAGTGAGATAGAGATCTCCGTCTTGTGTTGTTCTCTCAGTGTTGAATGCAGGCCTAAAACCCAGTGGGGGTTGTATAGTTAATGGAGGCCTGAACCCAAAGTGGGTTGGATAGTAGTGGAGGCTAGACCCAGTGTGTGGGTTGTATTGTGTGAAGTCCAGCCGTGGATAGGAGCTGGATAACTGTCCTGTGAATTTGAGATTAAGCAGGCCTTGAGAAGGCAGTGATGTGTGCGTGTTAAGTCGCGAGGAAGAAATATATATATTCTGTGGACTATATTGGTTTCTGGATATAGAATTATGTTTCCGTGTGTCCGTGTTCTTTCTGTATTAAAGGATTATGTGCGCCAACTAAATCTTGTTCACTGACTGGCTGATGTGTACTGTGGGGGGTGAGTTGTATTGTGAGACAGGTGGCTAGCTCTCCTTACACTCCATAGTGACATACAAGGAACATTGAAACCTAGACAACGACCATCTCACTCAGTTATTATGAAGAACATCGTAAGACATGATACAATTCATTGTTTATGTTCACAACTTTCATTTGACAATGTGTTTTTTTTTTTCCTATGTGAATGTACCATGCACAATAGATAATTGATGTACGAAAGATGAGGGATTGGAAAGGCCGAATGTACGAAGGACCTTCTTACCCAATTTGTGACCCTTTGAAAATAAAGTTGTTTTATTCGTTCGTTCGTTCGTCGTTCTGTTTGCCTGTCTGTCTGTCTGTCCATCTTTCTATCCGGTGTCTGCCTTTCATTTTGCTCTGTTCTATTCATTTGAAAATGTTTTTTTTTCTATGTGAATGTACCATGCACTATTGGTGAACGAAAGATGAGTGATTGGAAGGGCCAAATGTAAGACGGACCTAGGTGCCCAATATGTAACCCTTCAAAAATAAAGATCAATCAATCAATCAATCAATCAATCAATCAATCAATCTATATGTATGTGTGTGTGGGGGGGGGGGGGGGGGTACGGGGTGTCAGGCATTGGTAGCACCTTTGGTAAGGATGACTCTCATGTCCTTTCAGGACCCATCCCCCACTGGTCCAAGCCTGACACCCAGCTCGTGCCTGTGGCTCCTAGTAGCTGTCAGCATGCGACAGCGGCCACCCCCCGGGCAACAACTGTGAGAGGCTGGCTAAACCAGGCATGGGTATCCGATTTGGTGTCAAACCAAGAGGTAAACTAGGGTATGCCTACCCGGCATGTGAAGACAGGATTCTGCAGACTGCGCGGAAGAAATCATTCCTGATTCAACGGGCAAGACGGCGTTTACCTGCAAAGCGTTGTGGAACGTAATGAGCACGGCAAGGCATATAGAGCGCCCTGGTCATCCACTGCACCTGTATTCGTCTCCAGTCGTCTTGACTTGTCTTGCCACTGGACTCAGATGGACTCAGGCGAGAGAGTGAGGTCGACGAATTGCGCAACTCTCCCTCACTTTAATTCAAGTCATCGCGCAAGTCATTCTTCATCAAACGTCATATATCACCTTCAAGCCCTGTGGCGATGGGCGAGCGGCGAAGCGGCAGGCGTGGGTACGCTGGCAGCCGTAGTCGCAGACCTGCACACAGGCGGTTCAGGCCATATGGTCGTCTTCTACTGACCGGAGCAGCAGTGGGATTCGGCAACTCCCTGAGCGACTGAGCAGCCCTCTATAGGAACACACTGCTCACCTCCATAGCATGATGATATCCCCCATATCCATACCACTGTCTCCACACACCTATATTTTCATATCAGACTGTTCGCAATTTTTTTTTTTTCAATCCTATCTGGCAACTATATTTAAACTCTGCAGCCAAGAGTGCCTTCTCACCTAGCAAATCCGTCTTTTCTGCTCCCACATGGATACATTGTGGTTGTGATTTTTAGTTGTGTGCTTTTTTATATTTCGTTGTCGTATCTATCCGTGTTGTCTTGTACTTGACAAAGATTCTGAGAATCGAAACGTCGTTCTGTGTGTCGTATTGTACGCGTGTGTGTGTTTTTTATTTTATTATATTATTCATTTTATATATTTATTGAGTGCTTCTGATTTCGGATTTTCACCTGTATTTCGGGATACGAGATGGATTTCCTTGTAAGGTATGTGCAACGTGTTGATGTTTAGTACGTTTCTTCTTGCAGTAGCTTAATATACCTATTTGTTTCCAGTCCATAGCATGAGAAAGGGGCTGGAAAAGGTGCCCTAAACATTGTCTGCTCCATCACTACCTAACCAGCTATCCGCGGTTGGTGGGTACCCTAACTGCGGTCGACATACAAAGAAAGATAAAACAAGCAAAGCTAAAAGAGTAAACCATATTCCCTTAACAATTGGAACTTGGAATGTACGCACCCTACTTGACAGAGACGGCGCGTCGGGTCCAGAGAGACGAACAGCGCTGATTGGGAGAGAGCTGGGCAGGTACAACATCGACATTGCAGCCTTGAGCGAGACACGACTTGCAGAAGAAGGCCAAATCTGTGAAATAGGTGCCGGCTACACATTTTTCTGGAATGGAAGGAAAAGCGAGGAAAGACGCCAATCCGGTGTGGGATTTGCCATTAAGTCGGCCCTGGTCGGCAAATTAGCTGGATTTCCAAAGGCTATAAAAGACAGGCTCATGACCATGAAGTTGCCCCTGCTGAATGGAAGGAAGCATGCAACCATTGTGAGTATCTACGCACCAACTATGACCAACGAAGATGATGTCAAGAATAAGTTCTAGGAAGACCTGCACAATGTATTAACATCTGTTCTCAAAGGAGACAAACTTATACTCCTTGAGGATTTCAGTGCCAGAGTAGGCACGGACACCACCTCTTGGAGTGGCATTATTGGAAAGCACGGAGTCGGAAATTGTAACATCAATGGACTCCTCCTACTTAAGACATGTGCCGAACATGATCTCCTGATTACGAACACAATTTTCCGTCTCCCAATGAGAAATAGGACATCGTTAATGCACCCTCGCTCGAAACACTGGCACCTCATTGACTATGTCATCGTCAGGAGGAGTGACAGACAAGACGTTCGAGTGACAAAATCCATGTGTGGTGCCGAATGTTGGACAGACCATCGTCTCATTGTCTCGAAAATAAACATTCACATCAGGCCACCACGGCGTCCTCAAGGGGCGAAAATGCAAAAAAAGCTAAATGTCACCCGCCTAAACAGCAAGAAAATGCAGCAGACGTTTAAAAATATGCTGGAAGACCGCCTCAAGCCCAATGCTGCAGCTAAACAGGATACAGAAACAGAATGGAGAGCCCTAAAGGAAATTGTCACACGTCGTTCTTGATGATAATATCACGAAGTTCTTACGATGATATGCTCATGATATTATTGTGTGATGGTCGTTGTCTAGGTAACGATACTCATGGTGTGTCAATGGAGATATCTGTCTTGCAATGTAACTCACCCCCGCAGTGCATATTCACCAGGCATTAAACAAGATTCCGTTGGCGCACATAATCCTTTATTACAGAAATAAGACGGACAAACGGAACATGTTTATACATCCAGAAACATAATGTAATCCATAGAATATAAATATCCTCCTCACAATTTAACCAGCACACATCAATGCCTTCTCACGGCTGGCTTCTAATCTCAATCCACAAGACAGGTAATCCAGCTACAATCCTCGGCTGGATCTCACACAATACAACCCACACATTGGGTTGGAGCCACTGCTCAACTATAGAACCCACTCTGGGTTTTGGCCTACACTCAATACAGAACCCACTCTGGGTTCAGGCCTGTCTTCACAACTAGCAGAACAACACAACACGGAGCTCTCTCTTAAACGACCTGACCCGCAGTCGGTCTCCTCTCTCACTGCCTTTCCAGTCTCCTCACTTCACACAACACACAACTCTCTTTCGACCCATCCCCCTTGGGGCCTTCCCCTCATATCCGCCCCATTATTTCTGAGGGTTGATTGTTTTCCTCGTAGCCAGGTCACTCACCTTACTGTCTCCCACTCTCATCTCCATTCTTCCTCATGCCCGGTCACTCACCTCAATGTCAGTGACCCAGGCTTATGTCATCACCCCCCTCTTAAAAGAAAACTTCGTTTTCAAACATTGGGAGACTAAAACTTACTAAACATGTGACCCAGACATATAGCCTGGGTAGCCCTAAGTATGGCTGCACCTTACTCCAGCTACCACACTACATAATACATCAAATGCTCATAGTACACTCCTATATTCATCACACATAAATACAACCATCTATCTTGTGTATCAATGCATGAACTAATACATCACATCATAATAATAATACATCATAGAAAAGCATTATACTTATGTACCCACAGGTCTCTTACTACTTTACGACCACACAATACTATTTGTGTACCGACCCTATATCAGGTGGTTCTGTTCTTGCATTAACCCACCTCTGATTCCTGTCGATGCTGTGTCTACCTTTCCTGTACCCATGACTCATGGTACCTCTACAATTACAACATCTGTTTGCTATCCCTAGCCCTGGGTCAGTAATGTCGCGAAAACTCTTTTGACCTGACTCAACTTTCCTATCTGCATATTGCACCGTTACACTTGCGTCTCTGTTTAGTCTGAACTTTTTATTCAATCTTGGCCCATATACCTGGCACCTTGCTTTCTGCTGCATACGCCTTATGCCTATGTGCCCTGCACATGCACTATCCTGAGCTGTTCTAGTATATCGGTCTCTATGTGCTAAAGGTACTGCTGCTTGCCCACGTGCAGTTCTGCTATCTGAAAACCTGCGAGTGAGAACATTGTTCTTCCTCTCGAAGCACCCTCTACCTTTCTTTGACTGCCTATGTTCTACTCTCCTACACCCTTGGGAACATTTGTTCAGAGTAGTATCTTGTCTCTGGGAGTCACTAGCACTATATTTGGGATCCATTCTCATCTGCTCAGCTGTACTATCCTTGTCCTGAGTTCCTGTGTCTACTTCAAGTGCCTCTTCTACCTCATCTATACTCTCTAATTTAGGTTCTCTTGTGGTAACTACCTCGTTACTGCTTACACTATATTTTCGGTCCCAATAAACTACTTCCTCTTCTGTACAATCTTTAACTCCTATAACATTTCCTATGATCAAATCAGCCACTGGTGAGTCCAAAACACACGCTGTCACTCTTCCAGTGATATATGGTGTTTTTACTGTTATTATGGCTACTGGGTAGAACTCTACTGTGCCGTTGAATGTTATGCATCTAATCTTTTTCCCTGTATAATCCGAGGGATCTATTAAACTTCTCCTCACTCCGATAGACGTACATCCGGAATCCCTAATTGTTAACGCTGGCCTATCATTAACAAACCCATGATGCATCTTCAGACTTCCTCCATCATGGACTGCTGATCCTGCTTTAACTGTGTGACCACATATTAAAACTGGCTGACTGTCTTTTTCAAAAAGAGGTTTGCACCCACTACAATCTTCATTGTTCAGCGTCTCAATTACTTGCGCTGCATTTGAGTGCTCTGTTTCTCTCATCCTACATTGATGACTGATATGACCATTCTTTCCACATTTGAAACAAGTAATCTCCCTTTTAGTGTTGTTCGTTGGTCCATCTGATGGTTGTGCATCACACTGTGCTGCCTTGTGTCTCCAGCTCCCACAATTCCAACATCCGGCATAATTTGGACGTCTCTGGAAGTTCCCTCTTCTATATGGGTACCCAGGGTGACCAGATTGGCTTTTTTGAAGCCAAATTTGACAAATTTGGCTTTTTTAAAACAGGTTTTGCGTCAGAAAATCAGTTTGGCTTTTTGGCATTTTCTTGGCTTTTTAAAAATTTTAATGGTATATATGTCTATTTTTGAATTTTTCAAGTTAATTGTTGTCTTGTGTTACTATTTTTAAGCAAAAACAAATGCAAAACGATAAGCTTATCTGGCCATGTTCTATGCGCACTGACGCACTGCGCAGCTTACTGTTTAGTAGTTAAGTTTTCAAATTAATTATACCTTCATCGCAATCGCAAGTCGCAAGTATTTCTTATTAAATATTATTGACTGAGCCTATTATCATGCCAAAGTGGAAACCATCTTATGATACTAATCGGAAATATAATGATCAATGGGAAAAGACATTTGTGTAGCTCAAGAAATCCACTGACGGTTCTGAACAGGCATATTGCAAATTGTGCCATTGTAATATTGCTCCAAGATTTTCAAATCTCGCAAATCATGCAACAACAGAAAAACACAAGCGGAGCGCGCCATCTTCTTCACACAAAACACTTTCAGTGGTGACAATAAGCAAGAACATTGATGACAAAGTTAAATTAGCTGAAAATTAGGATGAAATTGAAAAATGTAATCAATCATTAAAAAATTGCATTGGTTTTGCATCCGATGGTGCTTCCAGTATGGTTGGATGCAACAATTCAGTTTGGTCCAGAATGACAGATGTATCTCCTTCATGTGTTCAGTATAAGTGTGTTTGCCATTCATTAGGATTGTGCATCAAATATACAGTGTCAAAACTACCTTAAAACATTGGACTTTTGCTGACAGAAATACCAAATTGGTTTAGACATAGCAATCTAAGACGAGAAGCATTTAAAGATTTATTCAAAATTATGAACTCATCGACAGAATTTCAGCAAGCTAGAACTGCATCACTTCCTTTGAGATAATTTCTTCTATTCGCTGGATTGTCCGGGGAAAAGTAATGTTCAACATTCTAATAAATTGGAAGAACTCAAGGCTTATTTTATTTCTGCTGAATTAGCAAATTATTACACTAAATTTAAGTCACGACTTATAAAGGAAATGCTTCTAGATCAAAGACACTACCTTTATTTTCATTTCGCAACCCCTATTATGCAGGAATTCGAAAGGTTAAATAGCCTTTTTTCAGAAAAGTAAGGCAGATCCTCACGAATTACATGAAGAACTATTTTTGCATTATAAGCGTCGTAATATTAGGACTTATGATACCAATAATAATAAAAAAGATGTTTCTAATGTTGATTTTGGCATCAAATTCCTGTCAGAGTGTGATAACTACATTCAGAAAAATTCTGATACAAAAATTAATTGCCAACAAGAGGTCTTAGATCTCAAAGAAAGATGCTTATCAGTGCGAGAAGAAGCACTTTATCTAGTTAGAAAGTGGCTTCCTTCAGCAAGAAATATATTTAAAGATCTAACCAATTTTAACCCTGGAATAACCTTAAACCAGGCTTCTAGACCACTATTTTCGAAATTGCCCTTTTTGAATTTGGCTGAAGAAAACCACACTATTATTGAAGAACAATACAGAAAATTTTATAGATTGGAAGGAAGAAGAACAATTTAAAGAAAATGGACTGCCTAAAAATGCAGAGCAGTTCTGGCAAGGAGTCATGAAACATCCCCAATTTAAAGAGCTTGCTTCTTTTGTTCTTACTTGCTTAATAACACTTATTAGCAATACCGCAGTGGAGAGGATGTTCTCTCTTTTAACATGCATAAAAACCAAAGCAAGGAATAGACTTCAGCTGTCTCTCTTAGAAGCAATTATTAGAATTAGAGCAGAACCATTATCTTCAAACAAGTGCTGTAATGAATTTGTACCTTCATCCAAAATGTTGAATGATTTCAAAGCTGGAATAGTATATTCTAATGAATCCTGTATTGAATTTCAACAATGAAGAGGAATACTTATTTGAAGAAGAGGTCTTCATGTGATATAAGTATATTTTTAATATATCTTTTTACTAGGCAATGTTTGGCTTTATTTTGGCTTTTTTATTTCGTGACATGGCTTCTTTTGATCACGGCGATCTGGTCACCCTGTGGGTACCGTCCTACTCTACCAACATTGTTTCCTCGGAAACCATTGTCTTGAAGTTCTTGCTGCTCACCTTTCTGTGCCGAATCCACGCTTTTCGCCCTTGGTCTGATGACTGGATTCTGGTCCTGTTTAGTGTACGCTGCACAGACTATTTCCTCACTCATTAGTTTCCCAATAGATACGTTAGGATGTGCAGTCATGTAGTTTTGCCCTAACTGAGACATTGTGTCTATGTCCTTTGGCTTCCGTTCCTCAAAGAACGCCACTAAATTAGAATTGCATGCAGATACTACCTTGTCTCTTAACATTAGATCTACTAATTTATTAAAATTTTTCCCTACTTCTGCAAGCTCCATCCATTTGTTAAATGCATTCTTTACAGTGTTAACAAAGTCTGTGAAATCTTGATTTGTCTCTGGCACTAACTGTCTAAACTTTGTCCTATATCCATGCTCAGTGAGTTGGAACTTAGTCAGCAAACGTTGACGTAAGATAGTGTAGTTGTTCCTTTCTTCTAAAGGTAAATTAAACATTGTTTCTAGGGCCTTACCCGTTAAATACTCGCCCAGTCTAATTGCGTACTCGCTTTCTGGGATGCCTAATACCTTCACTGATGCTTCGAATCTCGAAAGATAGGCCTCAAGGCAATCCCGGTCCGTAAAATATGGCAGTTTTAATCTCTGTGACGCCTGCGACGGTTTTCTACTTTCCTCACTTTGACCCTTCGATGCAAATTCTAACTTTTTAATAGCAATTTCCGCTTCCATCTTAATCTTCTCTTTCTCAATTTCCATTCTCATGTGTGTCTCTCTCTCTTCCTGTAGACGCTTGGCTTCCATTTCAGCTAGTTTTACTTGTGTCTCTTTCTCTTCCTGTAGACGCTTGGCTTCCATTTCAGCTAGTTTTACTTGTGTCTCTTTCTCTTCCTGTAGACGCTTGGCTTCCATTTCAGCCTGTCTTTGTTCTCTCTCAGCTAACTTTTCTTCCTGTAGACGCTTGTTTTCCATTTCAGCTAACTTTACTTCCTGTAGGCGGTTGGCCTCGAGTTCTGCCTGTCTCTGTTCTCTTTCGGCTTGTCTCTGGTCTCTTTCAATCTGTTGTTGTTCTTTTGCTTCGGCATACTCTTGTAACTCTTTACCTTTCAGGCCTATTCTTTCACCTGCTTCAATATATTCCATTAAAGTAGGCATCTTGTACTTGTGGACACGTTGCTGTCTGTCAGCCAACTATAAATGTGACGATTCTGCTGTTAGTCTTTGTGTCACTTCCCTAAGTACACCCACACTCCCTGTGTACGTCAATTCGTAGTGCTAAAATATCACTCTGTACTCACCCAGTCACTCTATAAGCACTAGGTAGTGAGGGGGAAGTATCACCTATACTCCCTTATATCTATATATCTATGACCAAAAGTTCATAAAGTCCCTGGAAATATTGTTAAACATACATATAAATACATATACAAACAAATGGATGATAACACTAAGTGATGACTATCCAACGCTAGACTTCACAAGCTGAGTACACGGAGACGATGATGACACAGACATAAACCACAGTAACAACCACAAGCTTGTGTAGAGACACCCACAGTGCGCGTAAAATATAAACATAAATTGACCAAGACCACTAGACAGCAGAAATGACGAAAGATCACAATAATAACATATATCCGAACACAGCAAATATTATATGTAAATATAACGAAAAGAAAGAGAGAAAGAACAGGAATATATACTGAAAATATACACAGATCTTACGTTAGACCCAAAAGGCACGGTGTATAATCTAGGACCACCCTGCTTCACTGCAGAATCAAACAAACCGACCTTACGATTTTCTTCCCAGAAAACACATGGTGCACAGTAAGAAAATAAATTTTCGCCCCGCCTCCCGGCCTTCGAGAAGCAACACAAAAATGCCCTACTCTTGACAAACACTGGACCACATACAAGTAACAGCTTAACAACCGAAAACAATATTTATAAGACAATGAGCAGCAAACAGACTGTCCAACTCGTTGGCCGATAAATATGTGCCCACTAATCCGTCGCCAAAAGTTCTTATTTATTCAGTCACCAAAATTTTTGTTCGTTTTAATAGTTATTCGCCCTCGGCTGGAAATGTCTACGACGCTGGATTTCAAAGCGACTTGTTGTTTGTTGAGTGGTTCCTGAATTCACGTGGTGATCAAAAGTTCCAACTGTCGGAAACGTTGACGGTAATAATAATTATCCAAAGTGTTCTTTCGATATGTTGTTACTCTCGTTGCGGAGATGGCGCTTTGCTGTATCATATATGTTATAGATTCACCAAAAGAAAAGATCAAAATAATGGCAATAAATGTTCAACGCTTTCACTCTGTACAGTCAGCTCTTTTTGGCAACTGTATGCAACTATGTTCGCGGAGCCGACACGTCATCATTCGTTGTCAAAATGTTTGCTGATTATAAAGTAATGAACACAAAGGGCTTTTAACAAAGACGAATAATCAAGTCTGGTTTCACACAAAACGCCTTGTTTTGTTCATTCACAATGAGTCAGCTTGACCACCATAGGTCGTGGAAATTCCCGAGTATCTTTCCTCCTTCCACCCCCAATTCACAATGTCACCTCAATTTCTCTTTATCACTCTCAGTGAAAAATTCCTCCGTAAAAACAGTTTTCACACAAACTTGACAGCCCCACCCGGCTGCGGTAGGGGTAACGTTACTATCCCCTTCAGTCAACTGTCCGTCAAATTAGCGACTGCCAATTTTTCTCTGTTATCCAAACATGTACTTCCCCAGTACCTGGACGCTGGTGTACCCACCCGTCCTATTTACTGCGTCGAATAATCTTGACCAGTCAACTTGCAACAACACAGTGCGCTTGCCTCCAGCACACACACACACCTGTCAATTATCTTTGGTTCCCAATCCTGTCATTATCACCGACAGTGACGTCCTACACACACACACGCTGCCCTCGCCACTCTGGATTCAACACTCGTCTTTAATTTCAGCACTGCTGCCTGGTATCAAATTTACCTGTCATCGTAATGGACTCTCCCGGTTAGTCTGTATGGCGTGTCTTTATCACCGACTTTTGTGCTGCCGCTGTTTGTTTTGTTTTTTTGACACCCCCACTCGCTTTAGCGATATGGTTGGTTCCAATTCACCTGTAGTTGACTTGACGTGAACTGCTGTAGCCAGTTCCCGCACGGAGAAAAACTCAGTGTTTATACGGTGGACACACTCCCCTGTCCACCCTCTCTCCGCGAAGAGCCCACAAACATCTCAGAATGACAACACTGTCTATAATGTTCTTAATTGGACGTAGCCCTCAGATACTCCTTACTAAGTGACGAGCGCCCAGATGTCACACGTCGTTCTTGATGATAATATCACGAAGTTCTTACGATGATATGCTCATGATATTATTGTGTGATGGTCGTTGTCTAGGTAACGATACTCATGGTGTGTCAATGGAGATATCTGTCTTGCAATGTAACTCACCCCCGCAGTGCATATTCACCAGGCATTAAACAAGATTCCGTTGGCGCACATAATCCTTTATTACAGAAATAAGACGGACAAACGGAACATGTTTATACATCCAGAAACATAATGTAATCCATAGAATATAAATATCCTCCTCACAATTTAACCAGCACACATCAATGCCTTCTCACGGCTGGCTTCTAATCTCAATCCACAAGACAGGTAATCCAGCTACAATCCTCGGCTGGATCTCACACAATACAACCCACACATTGGGTTGGAGCCACTGCTCAACTATAGAACCCACTCTGGGTTTTGGCCTACACTCAATACAGAACCCACTCTGGGTTCAGGCCTGTCTTCACAACTAGCAGAACAACACAACACGGAGCTCTCTCTTAAACGACCTGACCCGCAGTCGGTCTCCTCTCTCACTGACTTTCCAGTCTCCTCACTTCACACAACACACAACTCTCTTTCGACCCATCCCCCTTGGGGCCTTCCCCTCATATCCGCCCCATTATTTCTGAGGGTTGATTGTTTTCCTCGTAGCAGGTCACTCACCTTACTGTCTCCCACTCTCATCTCCATTCTTCCTCATGCCCGGTCACTCACCTCAATGTCAGTGACCCAGGCTTATGTCAGACATAATTACAACACTGCTATGGAAATCCTGGGTACAGCCCCCCGAAAGCATAAAGACTGGTTTGATGAAAATTCCGAAGACATCAACCAATTGCTGGCCGAGAAACATCTTCTCCTCAAGGCACATTTGAATGACCCAAAGTCAACATTTAAAAAAAAAAGAGGCTTTCAAGAACATTCAAAGAGCAGTGCAGCAGAAACTTCGGCACATGCGGGACTCCTGGCTGAGCAACAAAGCTGATGACATTCAAGGCTTTGCTGACAGACACGATATGAAAAACTTCTACGACTCACTGAAAGCGGTCTATGGTCCTACATCACCAGGCATAGCTCCCCTCCTTAGTGCAGATGGGGGAACATTGTTCACCGATAAGAAAGAAATCCTTCAACGCTGGGCAGATTATTCCAGCAAAATCTTAAATGCAACTTCCTTCTTCGATGTTGAAACCATCAACTGCCTTCCTCAAGTTCCCACTAATGAGATACTTAATGACCTGCCAACCATAGTGGAAGTAAACAAAGCCATTCAGCAACTCTCCAGCGGCAAGGCACCTGGTCCTGACTCCATCCCAGCAGAGATATACAAGGCAGGTGGGCCGGTCCTAACAGAGCAGCTTCACCAAGTCTTCACAAACATATGGATGAACGAGACCATGCCACAAGATTTCAAGGACGCGTCAATAGTCCACCTTTACAAACGTAAAGGAAACCGCCAATCCTGTGACAACCACCGAGGCATCTCCTTGCTTTCAATTGCAGAGCAGATACTCGCCAGAATTCTTCTCAATCGCCTCACAGTCCATCTCGATCAAGGTCTTCTTCCTGAGAGTCAATGTGGCTTCAGAAAAGAACGTGGAACTGTTGACATGATTTTCGCTGCAAGGCAGCTGCAAGAGAAATGTCAGGAACAGAACTGCGAAATGTTCTCCACTTTCATTGACCTTACCAAGGCTTTTGATACAGTCAGCAGAGAAGGACTGTGGAAGATTATGGCAAAACATGGCTGTCCACGAAAGTTTGTCCAAATAGTGCGGCTATTTCATGATGGCATGCAGGCAAGAGAACAGGAAAATGGTGAACTGTCTGAACCCTTTCCTGTCACCAATGGAGTGAAGCAAGGATGTGTCCTGGCACCAACACTGTTCAGCCTCATGTTTTCAGTCATGTTGCTGAATGCCTTCGAGAACGACGACATTGGAATAGACATCAACTACCGTATGGATGGAAAGTTATTCAATCTCAGAAGGCTGAAAGCTAAAACCAAAATTAACAGCGACACCGTCAGAGAGCTCCTGTTTGCTGATGATTGCGCTCTATATGCCAACTCAGAGGCGGACATGCAACATAATGTTTCAGCTTTCTCACATGCCTGTGCCAACTTTGGGCTCAATATCAACTTGGAGAAGACTGTAGTTATGTACCAGCCAGCTCCAGGGAATAATCACAGTGTGCCGAATATCAAAGTGAATGATCATAGACTAAGTGTTGTGGACAAATTCACCTATCTTGGCAGCACTGTGTCACAAGCTGCCACAATTGATGACGAAGTGAATGCAAGAATCTCCAAGGCCAGTGCGGCCTTTGGCAGACTGTACAAGAATGTATGAGACAGAACTGGAATAAGCCTGCAAACAAAGCTAAAAGTCTACAAAGCAGTTGTATTATCCACACTGCTATATGCTTGTGAAACCTGGACTGTTTATCAGCGACACGCTAGGAAATTAAACCACTTCCACACAGTCTGCCTAAGGAAGCTACTGAAGATTAAATGGCAAGACAGGATTCCAGACACTGAAGTCCTAGAAAGAGCATCCATGCCCAGTATCCACACTATACTAATGAAGAATCAGATACGTTGGGCTGGTCACTTGACTCGCATGCCAGATCACAGGCTCCCTAAACGAATTTTTTACAGCGAACTCCGTTGAGGTACACTCCCAAGGCGGCCAGAGGAAACGCTTTAAAGACACTGAAAATTTCACTGAATGCTTTTGGAATTCATCATGACACCTGGGAGGCTGCAGCCAGAGACCGAAATTCGTGGCGTGCATCATTGCGCAAAGGTGCAGTCATATGTGAGGCAACCAGGACTGCAAGAGCTGTGAAGAAAAGGCAGGACAGAAAAATCACTGCCCGAAATCCTCCTCCAGAGACGTCAAGCATTCTTTGCCCACATTGTCAAAGAACATTTCGAGCCAAAATAGGCCTTATCAGCCATCTTAGAACCCACGGCTCCACACTTTCAACCCTACTGGATGAAATGAATGGTCATCATCATTCTTGATGGACAAACAACACAAGTGTGTGTGTACGAGAAATAAATGTACAGGATTTGATAGGGACTGATAGAAGTGGAGGAAATTAGTGGACATTAGAGGGCATTTTTATCATATGCAAAATTGCAAAGCTACAAACATCATATCTGGATTCGAATAAGCCAACCTACCTACCCCACGACCACCACTACTACTACTGCTGCTGCTGCTGCTGCTGCTATTTCTACGAACAGGGCCGTGTCGTGCTATGATAGAGAGAGGCGGCCGCATCAGGCGGCACCGTCAGGGTGCGGCATGAGCAGTGAAATCAAAATACAATTTGAACCATTCAATAATAAAAGATCTTTGAGCGGCAGCATTTCGAAAAGAAAATAAAAACATTGATAGGGCGGCATTTCGAAGACTTGCATCATAACTGAGAAAAGATACCCCACGGCCTTGCCTACAAGCAGGTGTATTTTTTAAAATATTACCAATACTTTTGTAACACTATGGATCGCATAACACCATGTGAGACAAAACAGAAGACATAGCAATGAAATAAAGAAAATGTTCTTTTTTTTCAGCTGAAGCGAGGAACTGTTCGAGCTACCAATGCAATAATTTCAGATGCCAGAACTACCAAACTGTAAGTTTGACCTGTGTTCATTGAACGTAGTCATCATTGCCTTCACCTTGTCACCGCTTCCTTCCCTTTAAATGGCGCCCACTTTCAGTTGTCACAATCATGAGTTAACTTCCCTGAAATTATCATTCATGCACCATCTCATCTCATCTGGTCCCTCTTGTCGTGGTGAAGCATAAACAGCGGGAGAGTGCGTGCCTGTTTAAAGTTAGTTGCTTATCCTTTACATGACGTCGCAGTCAACACCAGCATTTTGTGCTGTTGTGATCGCTTGGCAAGTTTTCCTTCAGTAGTTTGCCATTGCTTTCTAAACGACCGGCATCCATACCATTTCGTAAAAAAACCAACGCAAGGCTGTCTGCTGCCAAAAAGCTTGCGGCTGTGTTTCGAAGGCGGGTATGTGGCATTGCGAACTGCGCTCCATCGCCACTTAGCCTGTTTACGGGTTTCATATATCGAGATCCCATTGGATTCTGTTATTCTCCCTGTCCATTGTTTACGTGGTCGACCTCTTCTTCTGTACACCATTGCTTGTTGTGGCATACTTTCAGTTGGTAGCCTAGTTGTGTGGCCGAACCGTTTCACTTACTGTTTTCTAATTATTCTTACCGTGTTCTTTATTCCTCATTGAGGCATTGTCCCTCAACCGACTGACTGCAAGCCGCCCTATTCTTGGCTGTGACGCCCAGCTTCGTCCATGTCCCACTCATATTATTCAGTTCTGTTTCTGCTTTCATTCTCCGCGTTTATTTAGATTTTCATCTGTTTCTTTTGCCGGCCGGCAGATGAATTTAAATGCTGACTTCTCTTTGAGAAAGCAGTGGCAAACTACTGAACGTTCAGTTGAGTCAAGAACCGACATTACAGCACTCAGGAAGTTCACATACGTGCTCTATTCACATCTGCAACAGCCAGCGAAGAGCCCCAATAATAATAGTACCAGTAGCAGTCTGATTATGTCTCCGTCTGGTCTTTCCTGGGAGTTTTGAGTATCGGCCAGTTCCTCTGGTCACTCCCTGCAGCACCATTCTCTCCAAACCTTGATGATCTACCCGTTCTTCTGCACTATACACACGATTCTAAAGGGCCTCGACCACATCTGCCTTATCATGCAAATATACCCCATCACGTAGGTGCAGACCCAGCCAATCCGTTCACCTGCTCGTTTCCCACCACACCAGCATGTCCTTGGGGGACAATCCAACAGATGCTCCCTATTTTTGATTGTTGAATTGACATCTGTCGCTCTGCCAGAAGAATATGTCTTCGCCTTTCTCATCATACTTTGTGAGTCCGTAACTCTACTTTGTTTTCTTTTCTTTTCTTTTTTTTTCAATATCCTTTTTACAGGGCATTGCTGTCAACACCAGCATTTTACTGCTGTTGTGGACGTCTTGGCAAGTTTACGTTAAGTAGTTTGCAATTGCTTTCTGAACGACCCCCACCCATACCAACTAAATAAAACCCACCGCTACGCTATCTACTGCTAAATCTGTCGCAGCTGTGTTTTGAACACGGGTAAGCGTGCTTACGAATTGCGTCCATAAGTCATTTGCCACGGAGGCCGGCCGTTATTCTGAACGTAATCTTGCCTAGTAAATCACAAACAACTAATATGACCTAGGGTTGAAAGCAACGTCCTGCAAATGAGAGGCATTTTTGTTGTTCTTACTGACCGCTGTCACAGCATATACCATTGTAGACGTCATTCAGTGTCAGTTGTCGCAACTACTACTAACACCACCACCGCCACCACTACTAATACCACTGCTACTTCTACTACTACTACTACTACTACTACTACTACTACTACTACTACTACTACTACTACTACTACTACTACTACTAATACTGCTGCTACTACTACTACCACTACTACTACTACTATTACCACCACCACTAGTGTCACTATACCTACTACTACTGCTGCTGCTGCTGCTACTACTACTACTACTACTACTACTACTACTACTACTACTACTACTACTACTACTACTACTACTACAACTACTACTACTACTATATTACTACTTCTACTACTACTACTACTACTTCTGCTCCTACTACTAGTACTACTACTACTACTACTACTACTACTACTGCTACTACAACGACGACGACGAAGAGGACGACGACTACTGCTACTACTACTACTTAGTGAACGACGAGTGCAGGTATCAAACTCTTATTTTCCCACATTTTTCAATTTCCTTTTCACTCTGCTCATTGTGTATCTGCTTTCTCCGTGTTTGGCCTTCTCCCCTTTGATTCCTTCTCCCTAACATCTTCCTTTTCTCCCAATATCCACAACCTGAATCCCGGCTTCCGATGACTCGCCACCTCCGCTCTGAATACTACAATCAATCATCCACTTTCCACCCCACAGCGCATGGATCAATGACCAAGATTCTCCCGTCGCCGCTTCAGTTTCTAAACGGATAGAAAGTATAACGGGGTTGGACACCACACAGAGGCTGCCTGACGGTCCATCCTCGGCAGAAGCCTTGCAAGTTGGTTCTTGTCGCCTGCCATTATGTTGTTTGCGCTGTGATTGTGTTGGTGATTGTCATAGTGATTGTCATGATGATTGTCGTGGTGATTGTCGTTGTGACTTTCATAGTAATTGTCGTGGTGATTGTCATAGTGATTGTCGTGATGATTGTCGTCGTGATAGTCGTAGTGATTGTGTTGGTGATTGTCATAGTGATTGTCATGATGATTGTCGTGATGAGTGTCATCGTGATTGTCGTGATTATTGTCATAGTGATTGTCGTGATGGTTGTCATAGTGATTGTCGTTGTGATTCTCATAGTGATTGAGAATGATGTAATGTATAAGATCACGAAGAAATGGAGAGGGCGAAAGAAAATAACATACACACATACATGTACATGTGTATGTGTCTTTGTGTGTGTCTCTCTGTGTATGTGTCTTTGTGTGTGTCTCTCTGTGTATGTGTCTTTGTGTGTGTCTCTCTGTGTATGTGTCTTTGTGTGTGTCTCTCTGTGTATGTGTCTTTGTGTGTGTCTCTCTGTGTATGTGTCTTTGTGTGTGTCTCTCTGTGTATGTGTCTTTGTGTGTGTCTCTCTGTGTATGTGTCTTTGTGTGTGTCTCTCTGTGTGTGTGTCTCTCTGTGTATGTGTCTTTGTGTGTGTCTCTCTGTGTATGTGTCTTTGTGTGTGTCTCTCTGTGTATGTGTCTTTGTGTGTGTCTCTCTGTGTATGTGTCTCAGGGAGTATGTGATTTTCTTTCACTAAACAGGTTGCAAACTACGGCCTTGGAGGACATTATGCAGTGCACTTCGACATACTTGAGGTAACTTTCCACATTTGTTGAGAATGTTCCCTCGTCCCCCTCTTTCTTCTTCTTCTTCTTCTTCTTCTTCTTCTTCTTCTTCTTCTTCTTCTTCTTCTTCTTCTTCTTCTTCTTCTCCTCCTCCTCCCTCCTCCTCCTCCTCCACCTTCTTCTTCTCCATCTCTTTACCCGCCCCCTCCCCTTCTCCTTCGTCTTCTTTTTTTTTCTTCTTCTTCTTCTTCTTCTTCTTCTTCGTCTTCTTCTTCTTCTTCTTCGTCTCCTCCTCTTCTTCCTCCTCCTTCTCCTCCTTTTTCTTCTCCTTCTCCTTCTCATTCCCCTTCGTCTTCGTCTTCTTCTTCTTCTTCTTCTTCTTCTTCTTCTTCTTCTTCTTCTTCTTCTTCTTCTTCTTCTTCTTCTTCTACCTCTTCTTCTCCTCTTCCTCTTCCTCCTTCTCCTTCTCCTTCTCTTTCCCCTTCCCCTTCCCCTTCTCCTTCGTCTTCTTCTTCTTCTTCTTCTTCTTCTTCTTCTTCTTCTTCTTCTTCTTCTGCTTCTTCTCCTTCTTCTTCTTCTTCTTCTTCTTCTCCTTCTTCTTCTTCTTCTTCTTCTTCTTCTTCTTCTTCTTCTTCTTCTTCTTCTTCTTCTTCTTCTTCTTCTTCTTCTTCTTCTTCTTCTTCTTTATCGTCACCATCAACAGCATTATCTTCGTTCCCATTCCACTTTGAATATAGGTTGTGTTATGTCCTTTGAAAGCCGAGCCTTGTTAAGACCATGTGTAGCGTGATCCTTCTCTTGGCCTGCCTAGTTTACTCCAGAGAAAATGTAACTCCAATACATCTTGAACAATACCAGCTGCAGAAGCTGCCGGTCAACAAAGCAATGCTCTACCTGTCCGCTTTATGAGCTTCGCTCCTAGACCAGTTTAATGTATACCTTTCTGTCTTTACTGATGTATCTCTTTTCACTGTCCGTGGTCAGCCATCCTGTTTGCCATCCAGTCCCCAGGCATCCGCTTTGTTTTCGTCTAGTTCTTTTTTTTTAAATGTTGCATATCCCTTGCAGGACGTTGCAGTCAACACCAGCATTTTTCAGCTGCTGTTGATGTTCAGTAGTTTGCCATTGCTTTCTGAACGACCGGCTCCCATACCAACAGGTTATAACGCAAAGCGACACGGTCTGCTGCACAAATCTGTCGCGGCTGCGTTTCGAACGCCTGGTAAGCGGCTCACGAACCGCGTTCACAAGCCTTTGACAACGGAGACCGACTTTCGTCTAGACTCGACCAATATCCTCTCGCTTCCCTCAGCCTATTACGTCAACTTACCTTTGTCGTCGTTTCAACCGAGCCTTTGTTCAGATGTATGGCAGCCCGTAACCTCTATCTGTTACCTATGTGATATGTACTTTTCGATAGGCCACTCGCAATACAAACGTTATGTGTTTATTGTCTATTGCAGTGGTTCTCAACCGGTGGGGAATTCTCCCCCCCCCCCTTTCCCGGGGAGAACTTTAGGGTTTTAAGGAAGGTGGGGAGATTAAGACCACAGGATGCATAAGCCAAAACAGGTTAAGAACCACTGGTCTATTGTCAAGGTTTCATATAAGAAGTAAATAAATATTTAGCAAAAGGGAGTTAAAGGAATGGCGATTGTCTTCATTGCACCCAGTTCTATCCCATATAAGGTGGTCTTCTTTCCGTAGGGTGGCGGCCGACAGCGCGACAGAAAACGAATTCCGTAGTTCCAGACATTGAACCATTGTGTGTAACCCTACGACCTAGACACTGAACATGTCTGTGTACCTGACATCCTAGACATCAAACAGTCACAGAGGTTTGTGACAATCTCCATCACTAAGTGGTCGATATTTTCACGGCTGATCCGTGGCTGACACAGTAACTATGACAACACACAAATATACCCTTCCTATTTCAGACACCTACAACGACGAGCGACTTGGTAACCGCTGGGAATCGGTTGGCCACATTTCTCATTTATGTAAGTATGTATGATTGTTTTATATTATCCTCTCTGTTGTAACTCCCCTCTGTTGTGTCGCCCCTCTGTTGTCTCCCCGTTGTTGTCTCCCCATTGTAATCTTCCCATGTAATGTATTTGCCCTCTGTTGTCTCCTCTCTGTTGTGTCTCCCCTCTGTTGTGTCTCCCCTGTTTTGTGTTTTCCTTCTAATGTCTCCACATTGTTGTGTCTACCCTCTGTTATATCGCCTCTCTGTTGTGTGTCTCCCCTCTGTTATATCTCCTCTCTGTTGTGTCTTCCCTCTGTTGTGTCTCCCCTCTGTTAAGTCTCCTCTCTGTTGTGTGTCTCCCCTCTGTTGTGTCTCCTCTCTTTTGTGTCTCCCCTCTTTTCTGTCTCCCCTCTTTTCTGTCTCCCCTCTTCTGTGTCTCCCCTCTGTTGTGTCACCCCTCTGTTGAGTCTACCCTCAGTTATGTACCTCCCTTCTGTTGTGTGTCTCCACTCTGTTGTGTCTGCCTTCTGTTGTGTGTCTCCTCTGATGTGTCTCCCCTCTGTTTTGTCTCCTCTCTGTTGTGTTTCCCTCTGTTGTATGTCACACCTCTTGATGATGTCACACATTAAAATAAATCAGAACAGCGCTAATCCCCCAGACCTGTCACATCTGATTGATGTAGTGATGTTCTCTTTATCATGTCATCAACCAATTGATGTTGGAAAATTGACACTGTCTCGTGATGATGTTCACTTTATCATGTCATCAGCCAATTGATGTTGGAAAATTGACACTGTCTCGTGATGATGTTCACTTTATCATGTTATATCAGTCGATTGATATAGAAAACTGACACTGTTTCTTGACGATATTCACTTTATCATGTCCAAAGCTGATTTATGTAGAAAATTGACCCTGTCTATTGATATCGGTCACTTTGTGGTGTCCACAGCTGATTTATGTAGAAAATTGACCCTGTCTATTGATATTGGTCACTTTGCGGTGTCCACAGCTGATTGATGTTGAAAATTAACAGTCTTGTGATGTTGTTCGCGTTATCATGTCCACAGCTGAGTGACGTCGAAAGAGGGGGCGCTACCGTTTTTCCCAGTACAGGCGTGGTTGTCGCTCCTGTAAAAGTGAGTAGTCTTGGATCTATCAGATGTGACAGTTTGCCTTGCTCGTTCACTTCTGGGATATAGAGTGGACTGGTTGCGGGGGGAAGGGGGGAATATTGCTGTGATAGATATTAACTGGGGCCCTTTGGTGCCCCTAAGACCCCATAACAAATTGACACGTGTTGTATGCAAGTAGACGGAAGAGGTAGAGATTAGAAGACACACTAGACAACATAAAAGTTGAAAGCTACAGTTACCATGCCATGGTTCGAACCTGTCACAACAGCCTCTCCATATTTATTCCCACAGCAATAGTATATATTTACATATTTAAACATACAGCAATTGTTTAGCTGTATGTATTTATACCCACAGTAATAGTACAGCTTTACACATTTATACACACATCAATTTATAGCTTTACACATTTATACACACAGCTAGTGTATAGCTCTACACATTTATACACACAGCAATTGTATAGCTTTACATATTTATATACAGCAGTATATTCACATAATATATATGTTATACCCCATGACTTTGGTTCTACCACACACAGAACATGACCCTGTTTTGGTTCAACTATATGTTTTACCTACACAGAACATGTGATATGATATATATATGATATTATATATATATGATATACATATGATCTACAACAGATAGCAGCGAACCGCCAGGCATGGAGAGACAGGACTTCTGCCCTATGCGCCGCCTTAGGCTCAAGAGGAAAGACTAACTAACTAACACAGAACATGGCTCTGTTTTGGTAAACTATATGTTCTACCCCACACAGAACATGGCTCTGTTTTGGTAAATTATATGTTCTACCCCACACAGAACATGAGCCTGTTTTGGTAAGCAATATGTTCTACCTCACACAGAACATGACCCTCTTTTGGTAAACTATATGTTCTACCCCCACACAGAACATGGTTCTGTTTTGGTAAACTATATGTTCTACCCCACACAGAACATAGCCCTGTTTTTGTACAACTATATGTTCTACCCCACACAGAACATGGCTCTGTTTTGGCACAACTATATGTTCTACCTACACAGAACATGGCCCTGTTTTGGTACAACTATATGTTCTACCCCACACAGAACATGGCCTTGTTTTGGTACAACTATATGTTCTACCCCACACAGAACATGGCCCTGTTTTTGGTAAAACAATTTGTTCAACCTACACAGAACATGACCCTGTTTTTGGTACAACAATTTGTTCTACCCCACACACAACATGACCCTGTTTTGGTACAACTAAATGTTCTACCCCACACAGAACATGGCCCTGTTTTGGTACAACTAAATGTTCTACCCCACACAGAACATGGCCCTGTTTTGGTACAACTTTGATACGACCCTCCAGGAGGACAAGGTAATGTTCCATGCGGGATGTCCGGTTGTGATTGGTCAGAAGTGGAGTAAGTAAACACTTTCTCTTTTTCTTCACTGTAGGGATGAAATAATGTTTCATCTTCTTCATCTCCTTCGTTTTTCTTTTTCTTCTTCTCACTGTTATTATTATTATTATTATTATTATTATTATTATTATTATTATTATATCATCACCATCATCATTCCACTCCAGCTTCTCTCTCTGCTTCTTCTTGTCTTCTTTTTCTCCTCCATCTCCTTCCAGCGTCATCCAACTTATCCTTCTTCTTCCCCTTCTCCTCCACCTCCTTTGTTCATCTATCAAGATTATGTATCTGTTTGATCCAGATGTCTGCCTGTTTGATATTTCTCTTCTAATCATTTAGCCAGGGTTTAGCTGTGCGACCTACACTTTCGGAGAACCAACGTCCTTGGGATTCTTTCAGTGCGCATCTTAAAACCTCCTGTTTGACGCCAGAAACCGAGGCGAATAGGAATTCATTCTCACTAGCAAAGAGATTACGTGGTCGTATGATAGGAATCTATGGTTTTTAAAATGTCCAGTCCTTTGCTGGGAGCAATCCCTATAACTTTTGAGCTACAATTGGACACTAAAACCCCTTGGCCACGCCTCGTCCAATAGCCTAATATGCACAGACACACAGTAAGACACGTCACAGACACAATAAGACACGTCACAAACACAATAAGACACGTCACAGGCAAACAGTAAGGCACGTCACAGACACACTAAGACACGTCACAGACACAGTAAGGATCGTCACAGACACACAGTAAGGCACGTCACAGACACACAATATGAAACGTTACAGACACACAGCAAGGCTCGTCACAGACACATAGTAAGGCACGTCACAGACACACAATATGACACGTTACAGACACACAATATGACACGTTACAGACACACAGCAAGGCTCGTCACAGACACACAGTAAGGCACCTCACAGACACACAATATGACACCTCACAGACACACAATATGACACGTCACAGACACACAATATGACACGTCACAGACACACAGTAAGGCACGTCACAGACACATAGTAAGGCACGTTACAGACACACAGCAAGGCTCGTCACAGACACACAGTAAGGCACGTCACAGACACACAATATGACACGTCACAGACACACAATATGACACGTCACAGACACACAATATGACACGTCACAGACACACAATATGACACGTCACAGACACACAGTAAGGCACGTTACAGACACACAATATGACACGTTACAGACACACAATAAGACACGTTACAGTGTCACAAAATGAAACCGTGTGTTTATCCGGTTGATTATTACAGAGGATTTTCGGATTAAGCGGACGATCGACCAGCGACATCTATTTGTACTAACAGAGTAAACACAGTTGTACAGGTTACATCGTGTCAGCCCATAAACACATTTGGTGGTGAGGGAGAAGGATATGGAATGGTTCCGTTTGTCATCTATACTGCCGGACATCAGACGGAAATGGCTGCTGGGATTGTCACCACGGAACAGAAGAGTGACAAGTTTGTCAACATTTGAATGCAGATGGAAGCCGTGAGATCACAGGGGCAGATGTAAAACGGAAGTACCTAGTACGGAAAACAGTGCATTTGTCAATTCTTGGTTTCCGGAACATCAAGATGATTGGCAGCTTGGTATCGAAACTCTTTGTTGGGAGTTTACAGAAACTAGCTGGCTTGTTTTGAGAATCTAGGCAATTACTGACAACTTTGACAGGATTTAAGCCAGGAAAATAGTTCTTGACAGGGGATGATTTGCCACTGTGCCACCTGTGTGGGGGGGGGGGGGAGTAAAGGATAACGTCACGTGGACAACTTTGGTAGTTTGCCATATAAACTCGAGTTGAGATCAACTAGGGTGGACTTGAATAATGCTCTAGACAGAGTGCAGGGCACTGCAGTGCCAGTGGAAATAATATCTACCGTGTGTTAATTAGTGACTTAATTTTACACGTGCCTATATGGCAGATGTAGATATGATTTATAGGACTGCAGTAGTGCCATTTAAGGTATAACTTATTATAATATATTCGTTATAATTACTATAGACTGTGGCCTTGTTAAACTATAGTGTGATGATTAGCACTGTTAGTGGAAACTAGCTAGAGTAGTGAAGTGATACTTGGCTCTGTTGGCTAGAATAGATTAGTGAAGTGTTGATAAGCTTTACTAGTTGAGAATTGAGTAATGAAGGATAATTGGGATCTTCCCGTAGGTGTCCCTGGTGGGCGGGGTTCCGCATTCTGTTTGCTGATATTTTTTCTTTGTCATAGCCTGATTCGACTCTAGGTGGGTAGCTAATCTGCTCTGTGACTAAGTCTAGTTAGCTAAAGATCATTAAGCAAGGTGATAGGCTTACACTCAGCCGAAGGGATCAGTGACTAGTACTATCACCAGATGTGTTGTTTCTATCCTAGGTTCCCTACCAGATCCAAGGAAACTCTACAAGTTTTGGGAAAGAATTAAAAAACCCATTCTGAAGAACACCAGTTCAAGAGTCAATAAAGTTGCATACAGAAACGTAACTTACGCTAGAAGGAAATTGATTCATCAAAGAGAGTGATGCATACTGATGCACCACACAGCATCAGACAGTAGTAACGAACCGAGAACCGGCTAAGAGTACCTAGTGTTAGTACAGTAACAATTAACATTAGTAATTAGCACTTATGGACTGAATGGTTCGATGTGCAACGAGGATGATCTGTCGACTAACTAACTAACTAACTAACTGCGTACACACTGCAAAAGACTTGTGCAGTTTGTTTAGGAACATTAGGAACGGACATTGTGTAGAGTGCAACCGGTCCCTGATTAACTCTTAATACCACCGGTGTCTATTTCGGATGTTCATGAAATTGGATTACCAGAGGTCTACAGAGGCAAAGCATTATCCGGCAAGATGGTTCCGGCAACGGGTGAGACGTACTTGTTCTGACGTAACGTGCTGTGGTCTATCTTTGCTGTGATCAGCTGACTGAGTTGATGTCTGAGAGACAGAGTCTACACACTTTCTAGAACACGTCACACATTTTCTTCGCATACACGTCTCATACACGTTACACTTTTATTTTAATAAATTACTCTTTATTAATTTCTAGAAGCAAGAGTTGTTGAGTATGTTGCGTTGGGGAAGTATGAGAAGGGGGCATAGTACGACAGTGTGAGAGTGATAGGAAAAGGTGTCCATAGACTGATGGAGTGTGTTGGACGGAAGCTGGTGGATTCTCCAGAATATTGAGAGGAAAAAAAATAATATTATAATGTGGGTGTCGGATCTCCTCACTCCAGGGACGACACTTTAAAGGAGGACACGACATTATTGGGGGCTCGTAAACGTGATATTTGGACAGTGGGATCTCTCGTAAACGGGATCTTTGGACAGCGGGATCTATCGTAAACATGATCTTTGGACAGCGAGATCTCTCGTAAACGGGATCCTTGGACAGCGGGATCTCCCGTAAACGGAATCCTTGGACAGCGAGATCTCCTGCAAGCAGGAACCTTTGACAGTGGGATCTTCTGACAACGGGGTCTTTTGACACGGGATCCTTAGTTATAAGAGGGAGATATCAGTTTGGAGAATCCAGCTAGAGTGAATGTGGATAGGGGTTAGGACTAATATCTTACCTGTTCACACTTCACACGTCTGCATAGGTCTGTGGTCCTGATTCTACTCTTGTCACTGAGTGAATGTACTGTGTGTGGTAATATCTAGATTTATAGTACTTGTTCATATATCGGTATAGTAATTTGCAGTTATATTGTACTAGACCTGCTAGCTTACCTCTCTGTATAATGGCCACCCCTAAACTTAGCACGTTAGAATTAAAGGCAAGGGGGGAAGAAATGGGATTGGCTGGGTCTTCTCTAACGGATTACATACAGGAAGTGGGGAGAGAGTATCGTCAAGCGGAACGGGAAGAGCGAAAGGCCGAGTTGGAATTGAGAAGGGAAGCGGAGCAAGCAGCTAGGAAATTGGAAGCTGAGCAAGCAGCTAGGAAATTAGAAGCTGAACAGGAAGCACAGAAAAGGGAGCACGAGTACCGGATGAGGGAACTCGAGTTGAAGAGTCAATCTAATGGAGAAACTGAGGGAGCAGTTAGAGGTTCCTCCATCCCAGGATCAACACCAGTAGGTGGACATGGGTACCATGCTATGAAGTTTCCTTTAGCGGTCTACGAGGAGGACAAAGAGAAGATTGATCAATACCTTCAACGCTTCGAGGCTATGTCAGTTGCTATGGGTTTGGAGCGTAACAAATGGAATCTTAAGCTATCCCAGGGATTACGCGGGACGGGATACGAGGTTTATACTCGCCTGCCACCAGGACATGAGAACAATTATGATGAATTAAAGACGGCTCTGCTGAAACGATTCGAGGTTACGTCACATACCTACCGGAAAAAATTTCGGGCAGCGAAACGAGAACCGGGAGAGTTGTTTGCCGCCTACAGTTTGCGTCTTAAATCTTATCTCCATAAGTGGATGGATTTGGCTGGGTTCGCACATGACTATGAGAGTCTGGAAGAGCTCATGGTGGTCGACCAGCTGAAGAAGCAAATGTCTAAACCTCTCAGGACGTTCCTGGGAGAACAAGGAGCGGAACGTATTGACCTCGTGAATAAATTAGCAGAACGGTTCGTCGAGGTACATGGGGAGGCAGGGGAGAACCTTTCCACCAACACCAAACGTCAAGAGAAACATGACAAGAAGAAAGCCAAAAACTCAGGAACCAAAAAGTGGGAACCTTATGTGCAAAAATCAGAGGATAATTCAGAGAAGAAGAAGGAGGGAAGCAAGAGCACTTCAAGCTCTACACCTAAACGACCGTGGTCGGAGAAGTGGTGTTCAATTTGTAAGTCACCCTCTCACAATACGAGGGACTGCAAATCGAAGGCTGAGAACCCTCACTTTGCAGCATGTCAAGTGACTTCCAAGGAGGTTGTCACGGAAAATGCCAAGGTCAACAAGGAAGCTCGCCACCAGGAGAGCTCATTCAAGTCCGACAATAGAAAATCTAGGACAGGGAAATGGTGCAACCAATGTCAGTCAAACACGCACAATGCTATTGACTGCAGGGGAAAGTCAGGAGACACTCAATTCGTCGTGTGCTCAGGGAAACCTAAGGTGGAGCCCACCGAACAGGTCGAGGCCGAGGAAGAGACTCCAGACCAGGAAAAACCACCTGTAGTGGAATTGGTAGAGGTTAACGGTCGTCAAGTGGAGTGTTTATACGACACAGGACTGGACGGGGAGGCCGTGATTTCTGCGGATCTGGTACATCCAGAACAATTCACAGGTGAAACATTGGATATACAGCCTGCACAGAAGAGTGCTGTAACCATGAAGTTGCCCATTGCTAATGTGGAGATTCGGTCAAGGTACGTCACCGGCACCATCAAGGCCGCTGTATTGACCGATCCCATTTTTCCAGTCATCCTAGGTTTCCGGTATGTCTTTCTGGGAATGTCCAGGGAGCCAATCCATATGGGAGCAATGCAGACTCGCTCTCAGACGAAAACGGAAGAGGCAGACGCAATTGTGACTAACCCAATGCCGGGGGAGCTACGAACTGCCCAGAGTGAGGATGATACTTTACGTCCTTGCTACAAAAAGCTGCAGAAAAGTGCTGATCCACCAGGACGGGGGCAGTACTACATGAAGAATAGGATACTCTACAGGAGAGCAGGAAGGGGAGACAACCTATACGGTCAGTTGGTCGTCCCGAAAGCTCATCGGTCCCAGATTCTTCATATGGGGCATACCATCTCCTTTAGTGGACACATGGGTATTGCCGCCACCATGCAGCGGATTTCCTGCCACTACTATTGGCCGGGAATGACAGATGATGTGCGTCGGTATGTGAAGTCATGCCCTGAGTGCCAGAGGGTGGCACCGAAACACTGGACAGCACCGGTGATGTTGGGTGAGATGCACATCATGAACTCTCCTTTCGAGAGGGTAGCCATCGATATCGTGGGTCCACTTCCCAGGACTAGGAAGAGGAACATGTATATACTCACAATGGTGGATTGCTGTACAATGTGGGGTGAGGCGATACCGTTGACCACGATTGACTCGAAAAGAGTGGCGGACGCACTGATGGAGGCCTTTACCAGATTAGGCTTTCCGGATCAAATTCTGACGGATAATGGATCTCAGTTTTGTGGAAAACTCATGGAGGAGGTATTTAGGGTGTTTCACTCTAACCACATACATACCAGCCCTTACCACCCTCAAGCCAATGGACAAGTAGAGCGTTTCAACGGCACGTTGATGACAATGCTCAGGAAATTAGCGCAGGAAAAACCTGATAGGTGGGATGAATATATCCCAGCAGCACTCTTTGCCTATCGGGAAGTTCCTCATGGCTTAACAGGACTACCACCCGCTACGTTGCTGTTTGGTCGTCCAATCAAAGGACCGTTGGAAGCCATGTTGAGGAGTTGGACTGAAGAGGGGACGTCAGAAGAAGTGATCTCATCCTATCAATACGTGGAGGAAACTGAAAGAAAAACTCCATAAGGGATGGACTCTGGCAAATCAAAACTTGAAAAAGGCCAGGAAAAGACATGCGGCTTACTACAACCGTAGGTCTAAAGAAAGATCTCTAGAGGTAGGAGATAAAGTCTTGTTGCTACTCCCAACGGGAAACAACAAACTGGAGATAGGTTGGCAAGGACCATTTCCCGTGGAAAGGGTGATATCCAGAACCAACTATCAGATCCGGATCCGGGGAAAGTCGAAGATTTTCCATATCAATCTCTTGCGGAAATACGAAGAGAGACCCGGAGACAAGGCAGCTCACCTCATGGCAATGGCAGTTGCAGTGGAGACAGAAGTGGGAACCAGCGAGGGCAGGGAATATCCCTTAGTACACCAGGAAACTTATAGGGATGTACAAGTGAACCCTGATCTGACCTCCCAGGAGAGGGAAAGGATAACCCAGGTTCTCAAGTCTCATAAGGAGATACTGACTGATAAACCTGGACGAACGAGGTTGGTTGAGTTCGAGATGACTTTGACCACCCAGGAGCCTGTTCGCCAAAAGGTTTACCCAGTGCCATTCTCTAAAGAAAAGGCCCTGGAGGAGGAAATACAAAAACTGCTGGAGGATGACGTGATTGCACCATCCACATCCCCATACAATGCGGGGGTAGTTTTGTTACGCAAACCAAGTGGAGAACACAGGTTGTGTATAGATTACCGACTGCTGAACAGTCATACACAGTTTCAGGTGGAACCTTTGCCGAATCCAACTCAGTTATTCGCTAGGCTCCATAAGGCTCGGTACTTTTCAAAGGTGGATCTGAGTCGGGGGTACTATCAGATACCAGTCAAACCGGAGATTCGACCACTGTTAGCTTTCAGTACACCCAGGGGACACTACGAATTCAAGGTCATGCCCTTTGGACTCAGCAATGCACCTAGTGTGTTTACACGCATGATGAGGACTTTACTAGATCCGTTACAGGATCCGTCCATCATCTCATTCATGGATGATATTCTGATTTCCAGTGACAGCTTGGATGACCACTTACAATCCTTGGAGAGAGTGTTTAATAGACTCAAGGAAGCAGGGCTTACTGCTCGTCCAACCAAGTGCATGATTGGTTACCAGACTCTGGAATTTCTAGGTCACACCATCACTCCAGGACCCATTGTTCCAGAAGAGAAGAACCTGGAGAAAATCAGGACTACTCTCTTAGGAGGGGGCCTATGTCACAAAATGAAACCGTGTGTTTATCCGGTTGATTATTACAGAGGATTTTCGGATTAAGCGGACGATCGACCAGCGACATCTATTTGTACTAACAGAGTAAACACAGTTGTACAGGTTACATCGTGTCAGCCCATAAACACATTTGGTGGTGAGGGAGAAGGATATGGAATGGTTCCGTTTGTCATCTATACTGCCGGACATCAGACGGAAATGGCTGCTGGGATTGTCACCACGGAACAGAAGAGTGACAAGTTTGTCAACATTTGAATGCAGATGGAAGCCGTGAGATCACAGGGGCAGATGTAAAACGGAAGTACCTAGTACGGAAAACAGTGCATTTGTCAATTCTTGGTTTCCGGAACATCAAGATGATTGGCAGCTTGGTATCGAAACTCTTTGTTGGGAGTTTACAGAAACTAGCTGGCTTGTTTTGAGAATCTAGGCAATTACTGACAACTTTGACAGGATTTAAGCCAGGAAAATAGTTCTTGACAGGGGATGATTTGCCACTGTGCCACCTGTGTGGGGGGGGGGGAGTAAAGGATAACGTCACGTGGACAACTTTGGTAGTTTGCCATATAAACTCGAGTTGAGATCAACTAGGGTGGACTTGAATAATGCTCTAGACAGAGTGCAGGGCACTGCAGTGCCAGTGGAAATAATATCTACCGTGTGTTAATTAGTGACTTAATTTTACACGTGCCTATATGGCAGATGTAGATATGATTATAGGACTGCAGTAGTGCCATTTAAGGTATAACTTATTATAATATATTCGTTATAATTACTATAGACTGTGGCCTTGTTAAACTATAGTGTGATGATTAGCACTGTTAGTGGAAACTAGCTAGAGTAGTGAAGTGATACTTGGCTCTGTTGGCTAGAATAGATTAGTGAAGTGTTGATAAGCTTTACTAGTTGAGAATTGAGTAATGAAGGATAATTGGGATCTTCCCGTAGGTGTCCCTGGTGGGCGGGGTTCCGCATTCTGTTTGCTGATATTTTTTCTTTGTCATAGCCTGATTCGACTCTAGGTGGGTAGCTAATCTGCTCTGTGACTAAGTCTAGTTAGCTAAAGATCATTAAGCAAGGTGATAGGCTTACACTCAGCCGAAGGGATCAGTGACTAGTACTATCACCAGATGTGTTGTTTCTATCCTAGGTTCCCTACCAGATCCAAGGAAACTCTACAAGTTTTGGGAAAGAATTAAAAAACCCATTCTGAAGAACACCAGTTCAAGAGTCAATAAAGTTGCATACAGAAACGTAACTTACGCTAGAAGGAAATTGATTCATCAAAGAGAGTGATGCATACTGATGCACCACACAGCATCAGACAGTAGTAACGAACCGAGAACCGGCTAAGAGTACCTAGTGTTAGTACAGTAACAATTAACATTAGTAATTAGCACTTATGGACTGAATGGTTCGATGTGCAACGAGGATGATCTGTCGACTAACTAACTAACTAACTAACTGCGTACACACTGCAAAAGACTTGTGCAGTTTGTTTAGGAACATTAGGAACGGACATTGTGTAGAGTGCAACCGGTCCCTGATTAACTCTTAATACCACCGGTGTCTATTTCGGATGTTCATGAAATTGGATTACCAGAGGTCTACAGAGGCAAAGCATTATCCGGCAAGATGGTTCCGGCAACGGGTGAGACGTACTTGTTCTGACGTAACGTGCTGTGGTCTATCTTTGCTGTGATCAGCTGACTGAGTTGATGTCTGAGAGACAGAGTCTACACACTTTCTAGAACACGTCACACATTTTCTTCGCATACACGTCTCATACACGTTACACTTTTATTTTAATAAATTACTCTTTATTAATTTCTAGAAGCAAGAGTTGTTGAGTATGTTGCGTTGGGGAAGTATGAGAAGGGGGCATAGTACGACAGTGTGAGAGTGATAGGAAAAGGTGTCCATAGACTGATGGAGTGTGTTGGACGGAAGCTGGTGGATTCTCCAGAATATTGAGAGGAAAAAAAATAATATTATAATGTGGGTGTCGGATCTCCTCACTCCAGGGACGACACTTTAAAGGAGGACACGACATACAGACACACAGCAAGGCTCGTTACAGACACACAGTAAGGCACGTTACAGACACACAATATGACACGTCACAGACACACAATATGACACGTCACAGACACACAATATGACACGTCACAGACACATAGTAAGGCACGTCACAGACACACAGTAAGGCACGTCACAGACACACAGTAAGGCACGTTACAGACACACAATATGACACGTTACAGACACACAATATGACACGTTACAGACACATAGTAAGGCTCATCACAGACACATAGTAAGACACGTCACAGACACACAATATGACACGTCACAGACACACAGTAAGGCACGTTACAGACACACAATATGACATGTTACAGACACACAATATGACACGTTACAGACACACAGCAAGGCTCGTCACAGACACATAGTAAGGTACGTCACAGACACACAGTAAGGCACGTCACAGACACACAATATGACACGTCACAGACACACAATATGACACGTAACAGACACACAATAAGACACGTCACAGACACACAGCAAGGCTCGTCACAGACACATAGTAAGGCACGTCAAAGACACACAATATGACACGTCACAGACACACAATATGACACGTTACAGACACACAATATGACACGTTACAGACACATAGTAAGGCACGTCACAGACACATAGTAAGGCACGTCACAGACACACAATATGACACGTCACAGACACATAGTAAGGCACGTCACAGACACATAGTAAGGCACGTTACAGACACACAGTAAGGCACGTCACAGACACACAATATGACACGTCACAGACACACAATATGACACGTTACAGACACACAGCAAGGCTCGTCACAGACACACAGTAAGGCACGTCACAGACACACAATATGACACGTCACAGACACACAATATGACACGTTACAGACACACAGCAAGGCTCGTCACAGACACACAATATGACACGTCACAGACACACAGTAAGGCACGTCACAGACACACAATATGACACGTCACAGACACACAGTAAGGCACGTCACAGACACACAATATGACACGTCACAGACACACAATATGACACGTTACAGACACACAGCAAGGCTCGTCACAGACACACAGTAAGGCACGTCACAGACACACAATATGACACGTCACAGACACACAATATGACACGTTACAGACACACAATATGACACGTCACAGACACATAGTAAGGCACGTCACAGACACACAATATGACACGTCACAGACACACAGTAAGGCACGTCACAGACACACAATATGACACGTTACAGACACACAATATGACACGTCACAGACACACAATATGACACGTCACAGACACATAGTAAGGCACGTCACAGACACATAGTAAGGCACGTCACAGACACATAGTAAGGCACGTAAAAGTCATGCCTGAGTGCCAGAGGGGGGGCACCAAAACCGGACAGCCCCGGGTGATGTTGGTGAGATCACATCTGAACTCTCCTTTCGAGAGGGGCCATCGATATCGGGGGTCCATTTCCCCAGGATGGGAAGAGGAACTGTATATATCACAATGGGGGATTGCTTACAATGGGGGGTGAGGCATCCGTTGACCACATTGACTAAAAAAGGTGGCGGACGCACTGATGGGGCCTTTACCAGATTAGGTTTTCCCGGGATCAAATTTGACGGATAAGGGATCTCAGTTTTGTGGAAAACCATGAGGAGGTATTTAGGGTGTTTCACTCTAACCACATACATACCAGCCCTTACCCCCCTCAAGCCAATGGACAAGAAAGAGCGTTTCAACGGCACTTGATGACAATCTCGGAAATTAGCGCGGGAAAAAACCTGATAGTGGGTAATTATCCCAGCAGCACTCTTTCCCTATCGGGAAGTTCCTCATGCTTAACAGGACTACCACCCCTACGTTGCTTTTTGGGTCGCCAAATAAAAGGGACCTTTGGGGAACCCATGTTGAGGAGTTGGACTGAAGGGGGGACGTCAGAAAAGTGATCTCATCCTATCAATACGGGGAAACTGAAAGAAAAACTCCAAAGGGGATGGACTCTGGCAAATAAAAACTTGAAAAACCCGGAAAAGACATGGGGCTTACTACAACCGTAGGTCTAAAAAAAGATCTCTAGAGGTAGGAGATAAAGTTTGTTGCTACTCCCAACGGGAAAAAACAAACTGGAGATGGGTTTCAAGGACCATTTCCCGTGGAAAGGGTGATATCCAAAACCCAACTATCAATCCGGATCCGGGAAATCGAAGATTTTCCATATCAATCTCTTGCGAAATACAAAAGAACCCGAGACAAGGGAGCCACCCATGGCAATGGCAGTTCAGTGGAGACAGAAGTGGAACCCCGAGGCAGGGGAAAATCCCCTTTGAAAACCCGGAAATTTTAGGGATGTAAAGTGAACCCTGATCTGACCCCCCAGGGGAAGGAAAGGATAACCCCGGTTTTCAAGTCTCATAAGGAGATATGAAATGATAAACCTGGACGACGGGTTGGGTTTAGTTCGAGATGACTTTGACCACCCAGGGGGCCGTTCGCCCAAAAAGGGTTTTCCATGCCATTCTCTAAAGAAAAGGCCCTGGAGGAGGAAATACAAAAACTGCGGAGGATGATGATTGCACCATCCACATCCCCATACAATGCGGGGAGTTTTGTTACGCAACCAAGTGGAAACACAGGTTTTATAGATACCGACTCTGAACACATACACAGTTTCAGGTGGAACTTTGCCGACCAACTCAGTTATTCGCTAGCTCCATAAGGCTCGGTACTTTCAAAGGTGGATCTAGTGGGGGGTACTATCAAAACCATCAAACCGGAGATTCGACCACTGTTAGCTTCATACACCCGGGAACTACGAATTCAAGTCATGCCCTTTGACTCAGCAATGCCCAAAGTGTTTTACACGCATGATGAGGACTTTACTAGATCCTTTCAGGACCCGTCCATCATTCATTCAGGGATGATATTCTGTTTCCAGTGACAGCTTGGATGACCACTTACAATCCTTGGAGAGATGTTTAAAAACTAAAGGAAGCAGGCTTAGCTCGTCCCCCAAGTGCATGATTGGTTACCAAACTCGGGAATTTCTAGTCACACCATCATCCAGGACCATTTTTCCCAGAAGAAAAACCCGGGAGAAAATCGGGAACTCTCTTAGGGGGGGGCCTTGTCACAAAATAAAACCGTGTTTTTTCCGGTTTTTTATTCAGAATTTTCGTTAAGCGGACTCGCCAGCGACTCATTTGTACAACAGAGAAAACACTTGTACAGGTTACATCGTGCCCACCCCATAAACACTTTTGGTGGTGAGGGGAAGGAAATTGGAATGGTTCCTTTTGTCTTATACTGCCGGACATCAGAGGAAAATGGCGCGGGGATTTCACCACGGAACAAAGATGACTTTGTAAACTTTTTGAATGCAATGGAAGCCGTGAGTTCACGGGGAGATGTAAAACGGAAGCCCTGTACAAAAAACAGTGCATTTGTAAATTTCTGGTTTGGGGAACATCAATGTTTGGCAGTTTGGTATCAAAACTCTTTTTTGGGGTTTACAAAAACTACTGGCTTGTTTTGAGAATCAAAGGGCAATTACTGACAACTTTGACAGTTTTAAAAGCGGAAAAAAATTCTTGACGGGGGGTGATTTGCACTGTGCCACCTGGGGGGGGGGGGGGGGGAAAAAGGAAAACGTCACTGGAAACTTTGGTAGTTTGCCATATAAACCAGTTAGAAACTAGGGGGCTTGAATAAGCTTAAGAGTGCAGGCACTCAGTGCCGTGGGAAAAAATATTCCCGGGGTTAAATTTTGACTTAATTTTCACTGCCTATATGGGGAATGTAGATTGATTTTTAGGACTGCAGTAGTGCCATTTAAAATATAACTTTTATAATATATTCGTTATAATTTCTATAGACTGTGGGCCCTTTTTAAACTATAGTGTGTGATTTGCACTGTTAGGAAACTACTAATAGTGAAGTGTACTTGGCTCTGTGGCTAGAATAGATTGTGAAGTTGATAAGTTTTAGTTTAGAAATTTGGGAATGAAGGATAATTGGGACTTCCGTAGGGGTCCTGGGGGCGGGTTCCGATTCTGTTTGTATATTTTTTTTTTTGTCATAGCCCGATTTGACTCAGTGGGTAGCTAATTGCTCTTGCTAATTAGTTATAAAGATCATTAAGCAAGGTGATACTTACACTCACCCAAAGGGGTCATGACTAGTACTACACCCGATTGTTGTTTTTATCCTAGGTTCCCTACCCAATTTCCCGGAAACTCTACAAATTTTGGGAAAGAATTAAAAAAAACCCCTTTGAAGAACACCCGTTCAAGAGTCAATAAATTCATCCAAAAAATAACTTTCGCTAAAGGAAATTTATTTATCAAAGAAGTGATGATACTGATGCCCACACAGCATCAACAGTAGTAACGCGAAAACCGGCTAAGGACCTGTGTTGTACGTAACAATTAACATTATAATTGCATTTTGGACGAATGGGTTTGATGTGCAACGGGATGATCTGTCGACTAACTAACTAAAAAACAACTCGTACACACTGCAAAGACTTTGCATTTTTTTAGGAAAATTTGGAACACATTGTGTAGGTGCCCGGTCCCTGATTAAATCTTAATACACCCGGGTCTATTCGGAGTTCATGAAAATTGGATTACAGAGGTCTACAGAGGCAAAGCATTATCCGGCAAGATGGTTCCGGCAACGGGTGAGACGTACTTGTTCTGACGAACGTGCTGTGGTCATCTTTGCTGTGATCAGCTGACTGAGTTGATGTCTGAGAGACAGAGTCTACACACTTTCTAGAACACGTCACACATTTTCTTCGCATACACTCTCATACACGTTACACTTTTATTTTAATAAATTACTCTTTATTAATTTTTAGAAGCAAGAGTTGTTGAGTATGTTGCGTTGGGGAAGTATGAGAAGGGGGGATGTACGACAGTGTGAGAGTGATAGAAAAGGTGTCCATGACTGATGGAGTGTGTTGGACGAAGCTGGTGGATTCTCCAGAATATTGAGAGGAAAAAAAATAATATTATAATGTGGGTGTCGGATCTCCTCACTCCAGGGACGACACTTTAAAGGAGGCACGACATACAGAACACAGTAAGGCACGTTACAGACACATAGAAAGGGACGTTACAGACACACAATATGACACGTTACAGGGACACATAGGTAAGGCACGTACAGACACACAATCTGTACGGACGTTACAGACACACATAGTAGACACGTTACCGACACATAGTAAGTGACACGTTACAGACACATAGTAAGGCACGTTACAGACACACAATATGACACGTTACAGACACATAGTAAGGCACGTTACAGACACACAATATGACACGTCACAGACACATAGTAAGGCACGTCACAGACACACATAGTGAAAGGCACGTTACAGACAACACAATATGACACGGTTACAGACAACACAGCAAGACTCGTCACAGACACATAGTAAGGCACGTTACAGACACATAGTAAGGCACGTCACAGACACACAATATGACACGTCACAGACACACAGTAAGGCACGTCACAGACACACAATATGACACGTTACAGACACACAATATGACACGTTACAGACACATAGTAAGGCTCGTCACAGACACATAGTAAGGCATGTCTCAGACACAAAGTAAGGCACGTCACAGACACACAATATGACACGTCACAGACACATAGTAAGGCACGTCACAGACACATAGTAAGGCACGTCACAGACACACAGTAAGGCACGTCACAGTCACACAGTAAGGCACGTCACAGACACACAATATGACACGTCACAGACACATAGTAAGGCACGGTCCAGACACATAGTAAGGCACGTTACAGACACACAGTATGACACGTTACAGACACACAATATATGACACGTCACAGACAACACAATATGAAAACGTTACAGACACACAGCAAGGCTCGTCCAGACACACAGTAAGGGCACGTCACAGACACACAATATGACACGTCACAGACACACAATATGACACGTTCACAGACACACAATATTACAGCCGTTACAGACACACATATGACACGGACTTCACAGATACATAGTAGGCACGTCAAAGACACACAATATGACACGTCACAGACACACAGTAAGGCACGTCACAGACACACATATGACACGTTACAGACACACAATAGACACGTTACAGACACAACTGCAGGCTCGTCACAGACACACAGTAAGGCACGTCACAGACACACAATATGACACGTCACAGACACCAATATGACACGTTACAGACCACACATATGACACGTACAGACACATAGTAAGTCACGTCACAGACACACAATATACACGTCACGGGACACACTAAGGCACGTCACAGACACACAATATGACACTTTACAGACACACAATATGATACGTTACAGACACACAGCAAGGCTCGTCACAGACACATAGTAAGGCACGTCACAGACACATAGTAAGGCACGTCACAGACACACAGTAAGGCACGTCACAGACACACAATATGACACGTCACAGACACACAAATGGACACTTTACAGACACACAGCAAGGCTCGTCACAGACACATAGTAAGGCACTAAACAGACACACAGAAAGGCACGCCCACAGACACACAGTAAGGCACGTTACAGACACACAATATGACACGTTACAGACACATAGTAAGGCACGTTACAGACACACAATATGACACGTTACAGACACATAGTAAGGCACGTTACAGACACACAATATGACACGTTACAGACACATAGTAAGACACGTTACAGACACACAATATGACACGTTACAGACACATAGTAAGGCACGTTACAGACACACAATATGACACGTTACAGACACACAATATGACACGTTACAGACACATAGTAAGACACGTTACAGACACATAGTAAGGCACGTTACAGACACACAATATGACACGTTACAGACACATTGTAAGACACGTTACAGACACATAGTAAGGCACGTTACGGGCACAAAAACACGTACAGACACAAAATAGCCGTCACAGACACAAGAAAGGGCACGTACGGCCCCAAATAGCACTTTACAGACACAAAAAAATTTAAAACAAGTAAGGCCGTCACGACCAATAAGGCTGCAAACCAAAAAGGCACGTACAAACAAATAGCCGTCACGACACATAGTAAGGCATCACAGACACATATAAGGCACTCACAGAACACATAGCACTCACAGCACAAGAAAGGCCGTCACAGACCCCAAATAGCACGTCACAGACACAAAAACGCCCCCAAAAACACTTTACAGACACACAATATGACACTTTTACAGACACAAATATACACGTCAAAACCCCACATAGCCGTTAAGACACACAAAGGCTCGTAAAACACTAAACGCACAGACACAAAATATGACACTACGACACACAAAGCCTTTACAAAACCCCAAAAAGCACGTCACAGACACAAAAAGGCACTCCCAGACACACAATATGACACGACAGACACACAAAAGGCACGTCACAGACACAAATAGCCTTTACAGACACACAATATACACGAACAAACAGACCCCCAAAACAAAAAAACAGACACACAATTACAGTTACAGACACACAGAAAGGGCTGTCCAGACACACGAAAGGCACTCAAGACACACAATATGCCGTCCAGACACACAAGCCTCGTTACAGACACAATATGACACGTCACAGACACATAGTAAGGCACGTCACAGACACAATATGACACGTCACAGACACACAGTAAGGCACGTCACAGACACACAATATGACACGTTACAGGCACACAATATGACACGTTACAGACACACAGCAAGGCTCGTCACAGACACATAGTAAGGCACGTCACAGACACATAGTAAGGCACGTTACAGACACACAATATGACACGTCACAAACACACAATAAGACACGTCACAGACTCCCAATCAAATCATCATCATTACGTGTCTCATTACGTGTCTCATTACGTGACTGGCGTGGACGGTCATGCTTCTTCACTTCTTGCAATCCCCAACAGCATTTCCACATCTTCAACAACTAGTGAAGAGTCCCGATAGTGATGGAACCAGTTGCGGTCGGATGAGTTGTTCGTCTGTCCCTTCATCATGGCATTGAGCGTCGGCAAGACCCTCTAGTCACTGCCTGCAGCACCATTCTCTCCAGGCAATGATGCGGTAGCTGTTATTTCACAAGATCCACGTAATCCTAAAAGGCTAGGACCATATCTGCCTTATCATGCATCAATAACCAAGCAATAGGTGTAGATCCAGCCAAGCTATCCGTCTGTTCGTTTCCCACCACACCAGCACGTCTGGGGGGAGGGGGGGGGTGGTCTCTAAAGGCTGCGTCGTATCTTTGATTTTGTAATTGAAGCCTGCCACTCTGCACGATGCATGCCTGTGTATATACAAACAAAAGACTCACCAATGCTCAGGAAAGTCTGGGTGTCGGCCAGTGTTCGGTGAATTATCATCACCTTTGTTTTGCTTGCTCGTGTGTGTTGTTGACTAAATAAACAAATCTAATGCATTTTCTAAATCTACGGTATCATCTCCTCAGTTGCCAACAAGTGGATCTGGACACACGGCAACACATTCAGACGTCGCTGCGGACTGGCGCTAAACGCTACCCAGCTAGAAATAGAAGCAGACATGAGAAGATGTTACAAGCCGGCTTGAGGCCTTCTGTTGCTGCAGGTTGTTGCCCTTGTCACACATCACCAACGTCACCACAACATGCTTTACCACGTGACGCCAACAACCTTACGTCACCACAACATGCTTTACCACGTTAGTTAGTTAGTTAGTTAGTCGACAGATCATCCTCGTTGCACATCGAACCATTCAGTCCATAAGTGCTCGGATCCCCTCCTCAGCAAATCACGCAGCGTGTAGCGGCTAACGACGCCAGTTCTGTGTTGGTTTATCAATCTTCTTTGGCTTCCTGCGTAGTGTTCTTATTTGGCCACCCCTCTTTTAATTTGCTGCTCCCGCAGTCTGGCCATTGTTGTAGATTCACAGTCATCACTTGGTTCTCGCAAAAGTCTCACTTCTCGTGAGCATTCAGAATGTCAGCCTGGTCCATGGCGCGTCCGCCCTCCACAGTAGCCTCACCTGCGAGCTTGTCAGCCCGCTCATTTCCTTGTACTCCCGCATGACCTGGCACGAAGATGAAACTAATCTTTGCCAGCCGAGACCACTTCAGAGGCAGCAACCATTCTCTTCGGATCGACCCTCCTCTATCCTCTTGATCATGTTCATTGAGTCGCTAAGGAAACAAGCCCTAGTGAATGTCTGTGTCTCGAGCCATGTTATTGCTTTACTTACTGCCATGACTTCCATGGTCAGGCTACTTGTGGTTTCAGTGAAAGCACCAGAGTCCTCCTTCACAATTCTCCCTCCGGCCCGAGCTGTAAAGGCCCATGAGCTTCTCACATGTCGGACGACCGACCCATCTGTGTAGATGACCGCGTCACCGTCTAGCGAATTCTCGAAAATCAACGCTTGTACTTCAGCCTCCACAGCAGCCGGATTTTCTTGTCTGCATTTTCTATCTAGTTGGATGCAAACTGAAAAGTATGTGCAGAAGTCTGTTGGCACTTGCACCCACTCCTCGCCAGGTTCTAAGTCCTCAAGTGAACACACCTGTTGAAGAATGTCTTCGGCTTGACCCATCCACGACCGTCCTCTTTTTAACCTGCTGCCCTTCACCTTCCTAATTTCACTATGCAGTGGATGTTGTGTGTTTGCGTTAATTCTGAGGTAGGCGCGTGCCTGCAAACTTGTATTCTCTCTTCAATGGTTGGAAAATCAAGAAGGTAGCGCATCGCCCCTGCATGCTGTATCTCTTGTACATCCAAGAATAATGCGCATAGCTTCATTCTGTATCCTTTCCATCCTTTCTATCTGCTTATGGCTGAGAGTCAGGATTGCCATTGCATACTCCAAAACAGACATGACCAGCCCCTCGTACAGAAGACATAGATGGCGCTGCTCACAGTTTGCTGCCGCCATCACCCGCATCGCTGCCAAACCCCGCTGGCCTTTGTTATCACCTGGTCTATGTGCACATTATAAGCAAGGCTTCGATCAAACCGTATCCCCAGGTAATTCATTGCCTGCGTTCTTTCCACCGTCTCTGAACACAGCATTACAGTTGGTGTTGGATTGTTGACAATATGATTATTCAACGAGAACCAAGTCACTGTTGCCTTTGTTGGGTTGACCATTGCCCCAGCTTCATCACACCAAGTACTTATGCGATTGAGTTCGGTTTGTAGTTCCACAGCAACCTCCTCTCTATCCTTACCCTGACGATACACTAAAACATCATCGGCATACGACAATGTCCTGCCAGGTCCAGTGATCTGCTCACTGGTGATTCTCACTGTGTAGGCGTTGAACAGTACCGGAGATAATGGTGATCCCTGTGGTGCTTTACCACGAGACGCCAACAACCTTACGTCATCACAACATGCTTTACCACGTGACGCCAACAATCATACGTCAATAGTGCTGCCATTGTTATACGGGATCTGTCAATGTTTGTGTTGTCTCTACATGCCATGTTGAAAGTTGGTCTCAAGAATCTGTCAATGTTGGAGTTGTCTTTACATGCCACGTTAAAAGTTAGTATCTAGAATCTGCCAATGTTTGTGTTGTCTTTACAGTCATGTTGAAAGTTGGTCTCTAGAATCTGCTAATGTTTGTGTTGTCTTTACATGTTTGATGATAGATTACAACATGCTGTAGATGACACACAATTACAGTTAATCACCTATCTCATGCTGGTGTTTATTGTAAACGTTCTTTTTATAGTAATCATTGTGATTGCTTCTATTACAAATATTTACTACTGTGACTCCTTCTATCACAAACATTTACTACTGTGACTCCTTCTATCACAAACATTTACTACTGTGAATCCTTCTATCACAAACATTTACTACTGTGACTTCCTTCTATCACAAACATTTACTACTGTGAATCCTTCTATCACAAACATTTACTACTGTGACTCCTTCTATCACAAACATTTACTACTGTGACTCCTTCTATCACAAACATTTACTACTGTGAATCCTTCTATCACAAACATTTACTACTGTGACTCCTTCTATCACAAACATTTACTACTGTGAATCCTTCTATCACAAACATTTACTACTGTGACTCCTTCTATCACAAACATTTACTACTGTGACTCCTTCTATCACAAACATTTACTACTGTGACTCCTTCTATCACAAACATTTACTACTGTGACTCCTTCTATCACAAACATTTACTACTGTGAATCCTTCTATCACAAACATTTACTACGGTGAATCCTTCTATCACAAACATTTACTACTGTGACTCCTTCTATCACAAACATTTACTACTGTGACTCCTTCTATCACAAACATTTACTACTGTGATTCCTTCTATCACAAACATTTACTACTGTGAATCCTTCTATCACAAACATTTACTACTGTGATTCCTTCTATCACAAACATTTACTACTGTGAATCCTTCTATCACAAACATTTACTACTGTGACTCCTTCTATCACAAACATTTACTACTGTGACTCCTTCTATCACAAACATTTACTACGGTGAATCCTTCTTTCACAAACATTTACTACTGTGACTCCTTCTATCACAAACATTTACTACGGTGAATCCTTCTATCACAAACATTTACTACGGTGAATCCTTCTATCACAAACATTTACTACTGTGACTCCTTCTATCACAAACATTTACTACTGTGACTCCTTCTATCACAAACATTTACTACTGTGACTCCTTCTATCACAAACATTTACTACTGTGAATCCTTCTAACACAAATATTTACTACTGTGAATCCTTCTATCACAAACATTTACTACGGTGATTCCTTCTTTCACAAACATTTACTACTGTGACTCCTTCTATCACAAACATTTACTACAGTGAATCCTTCTATCACAAACATTTACTACAGTGAATCCTTCTATCACAAACATTTACTACGGTGAATCCTTCTATCACAAACATTTACTACGGTGAATCCTTCTATCACAAACATTTACTACGGTGAATCCTTCTATCACAAACATTTACTACAGTGATTCCTTCTATCACAAACATTTACTACTGTGACTCCTTCTATCACAAACATTTACTACGGTGAATCCTTCTATCACAAACATTTACTACTGTGATTCCTTCTATCACAAACATTTACTATGGTGAATCCTTCTATCACAAACATTTACTACTGTGATTCCTTCTATCACAAACATTTACTACTGTGACTCCTTCTATCAAAAACATTTACTACGGTGAATCCTTCTATCACAAACATTTACTACGGTGAATCCTTCTATCACAAACATTTACTATGGTGAATCCTTCTATCACAAACATTTACTACGGTGAATCCTTCTATCACAAACATTTACTATGGTGATTCCTTCTATCACAAACATTTACTACTGTGATTCCTTCTATCACAAACATTTACTACTGTGATTCCTTCTATCACAAACATTTACTACTGTGAATCCTTCTATCACAAACATTTACTACTGTGATTCCTTCTATCACAAACAATTACTACTGTGAATCCTTCTATCACAAACATTTACTACTGTGATTCCTTCTATCACAAACATTTACTACTGTGAATCCTTCTGTCACAAACATTTACTACGGTGAATCCTTCTATCACAAACATTTACTACTGTGAATCCTTCTATCACAAACATTTACTACTGTGATTCCTTCTATCACAAACATTTACTACTGTGAATCCTTCTATCACAAACATTTACTACAGTGAATCCTTCTATCACAAGCATTTACTACTGTGAATCCTTCTATCACAAACATTTACTACTGTGACTCCTTCTATCACAAACATTTACTACTGTGAATCCTTCTATCACAAACATTTAACTAACAGTTAACTAACAAACACAAACTCTACCATTTGTGTTGGTTAATGTTTATGCCCGCAACGCGAGTATGGATTCCCAGAAGTGGCAGTGCTTAAGTGACAAATTAGTCACGAGAGAAATGTTATTATCTGTGACGATTTCAACGCTAAAGGCAGATCATGGGGAAACATTTCCTCCAACATACAGGTGGAGGAGCTCGAGACTGCACTTGAAATCATTGACCTGGTTTGTATCAACAGTGTCTGTGTCACCAGGACAGCAAGCCATCTAGGCGATGAGGACAGTGCTATTGATCTGGCGCTGGTTTCTACTTCACTCACTACAGTGTGTAGATGGGGTGTCCTAGGGTATCACGGCAGTGACCACCACCCTTGCAGCATATTGGTGGAGAACGGCAGAACCAGACAGCACAAGTTAACGATCAAGACTTTCCAGTATGACAGTACAGGGCAAGATGTGGTGAGTAAAAGCACAGAAAGCTTCAGGGCAGGAAACAAAGCTGGGAGCAGCCACCGTGGTGGAATTTCAAGGCGGAGAAGGCTTGAGTGGATAAGCATAGTGCTGTAAGGAGATGGCAAATTGCCAAGAAGAACAGAGCTGGTCATCCTAGTCCCTGCATGCACTTAGAAAGAGAGATGCACACAAAAGTAAGCTATTTGAAACAACTGGTCAAGGTGGTTAAAAGTGAAAAATGGGCAGAGGTGTGTCAAAGAGTAAGCACAGACAAGTCACTAAAATTGTTCTGGCGACTACATAAAAGCATGAGTGGTGTAGTCAAGAATGTGAGCATTTCTGACTTCCAAGGTGCTGACCTCATCTGGCAGAGGACTGACGAGGACAAGGGCAAAGCCCTCTTTGAACGCTATCTAGATCAGAGCAACCAGACAGACATGGGAGGCCGAAATCTTGCCAAGGAGGTCACCTCAGACAGGTGCAAGGCCCAGAACACTTCGGATGAAGACACAGTGACAGTGAAAGAAATCAAGGCTGTACTTCGACGATCAAAAAACAGCGCTCCAGGGCCTGATGGCATAAGATACGACGACATCAATAGGTGTACCGACAACGAGCTAGAGGAACTAGCAGACATGTACAACAACAGTATAGGGAGTGCTAGCATCAAGGAGGAATGGTTACACAGCTATCTGATTCCCTTGCCGAAGCCTGGCAAAGACCACACAAAAATTCAGGGATATCGAGTTATAACCATGCAGAATACAATAGGCAAGCTGCTGGAGAAGTTAATTGCCAGGAAAATATCAAGCCAGCTAGAGAGGCAAGGTGTTTTCCCACCTACCCTGGGTGGGTACCGTCCAAAAAGAGAAACCTGGACCAATGCAGCAGTTTTTGCCCATGATGTCTATGAAGGTTTCCACTCAGGCATTGAAACCTTTGCTGCAGCGATTGATCTTGAGGACGCGTACAACAGAGTACCATTGGATTTTTTAATGCTTCAGCTTCTTGAACTCAAAATAAGTCCATTCCTCCTTAGTTGGATCGCTGCAGCCCTCTTCCAACGGAAAGTAGTTTTTAGTTGGACTTCGGAACCAACAACAATATATCCTGGCCTACCACAGGGATCACCATTATCTCCGGTATTGTTCAACGCCTACACAGTGAAAATCACCAGTGAGCAGAACACTGGACTGGTAGGACATTGTCATATGCCGACGATGTTTTAGTGTATCGTCAGGGTAAGGATAGAGATCAGGTTGCTGTGGAACTACAAACCGAACTCAATCGCATAAGTACTTGGTGTGTTGAAGCTGGGGCAATGGTCAACCCAACAAAGGCAACAGTGACATTGGTTCTCGTTGAATAATCATATTGTCAACACTCCAACACCAACTGTAAAGCTGAATTACCTGGGGATACGGTTTGATCGAAGCCTTGCTTATAATGAGCACATAGACCAGGTGATAACAAAGGCCAAGCGGGGTTTGGCTGCGATGCGGGTGATGGCAGCAGCAAACTAGTGAGCAGCGCCATCTATGTCTTCTATACGAGGGGCTGGTCATGTCTGTTTTTGAGTACTGCGATGGCAATCCTGACTCTCAGCCGTAAGCAGATAGAAAGGATGGAAAGGATACAGAATGAAGCTATGCGCATTATTCTTGGATGTACAAGAGATACAGCATGCAGGGCGATGCGCTACCTTCTTGATTTTCCAACCATTGAAGACAGAATACAAGTTTGCAGAGCACGCGCCTACCTCAGAGTTAACGCAAACACACAACATCCACTGCATAGTGAAATTATGAAGGTGAAGGGCAGCAGGTTAAAAAGAGGACGGTCGTGGATGGGTCAAGCCGAAGACATTCTTCAACAGGTGTGTTCACTTGAGGACTTAGAACCTGGCGAGGAGTGGGTACAAGTGCCAACAGATTTCTGCACATCCTTTTCAGTTTGCATCCAACTAGATAGAAAATGCAGACAAGAAAATCCGGCTGCTGTGGAGGCCGAAGTACAAGCGTTGATTTTCGAGAATTCGCTAGACGGTGATGCTGTCATTTACACAGATGGGTCAGGTCGTCCGACATGTGAGAAGCTCATGGGCCTTTACGGCTCAGGCCGGAGGGAGAATTGTGAAGGAGGACTCTGGTGCTTTTGCTGAGACCACAAGTAGCCTGACTATGGAAGTCATGGCAGTAAGTAAAGCAATAACATGGCTCGAGACACAACATTCACTAGGGCATGTTTCCTTAGCGACTCAATGAGCATGGTCAAGAGGATAGAGATGGGGTGGATCCGAAGAGAATGGTTGCTGTCTCTGGAGCGGTCTCGGCTGGCAAAGATTAGTTTCATCTTCGTGCCAGGGCATGCGGGAGTACAAGGAAATGAGCGGGCTGACAAGCTCGCAGGTGAGGCTACTGTGGAGGGCGGACGCGCCATGGACCAGGCTGACATTCTGAATGCTCTACGAGAAGTAAGACTTTTGCGAGAACCAAGTGATGACTGTGAATCTACAACCATGGCCAGACTGCGAGAACAGCAAATTAAAAGAGGGGTGGCCAAACAAGAACACTACGCAGGAAGCCAAAGAAGATTGATAAACCAACACAGAACTGGTGTCGTTAGCCGCTACACGCTGCGGGATTTGCTGAGGAGGGGATCCGAGCACTTATGGACTGAATGGTTCGATGTGCAATGAGGATGATCTGTCGACTAACTAACTTTCTATCACAAAAATTTACTACGGTGACGACTCCTATCACAAACATTTACTATTGTGACTCCTTCTATCACAAACATTTACTATTGTGACTCCTTATATTTTAGTTACTTTGGCAGTCCAAGGAATACATAACATTCGTTTCAGGAGCCACATCTCTGTTGCTTCCATTGATGAAATTCAGTGATATATCCAAATTACATTCACTTATTAATACTGTGATAAACATGGTGATTTATCCAGTTTACATTATCAATTAATTAATGTTAAGATTGACACAGTAATGAATTCACTTCATATTATATTTTAATACTGAATTACACAGTGATTCATAGATTTTACATTTATTAACTGTTTAAAGCTGAATAAAACATAAATTTACCCAATTCACATTCTCAAAACAATGCTGAATCACACAAAGTAGATAATTCACTCACTGAACAATGTTGAATCACACATAGTAGCTCATTAACTCTCTCACTGGACAATGTTGAATTACACACAGTAGATAATTCATCCTCACTGGACAATGTGAATCACACAGTAGATAATTCACCCTCATTGGATAATGTCAAATCACACACAGTAGATCATTCACTCTCTCACTGGACAATGTCAATCACACACAGTAGATCATTCACTCTCTCACTGGACAATGTGAATTACACACAGTAGATCATTCACTCTCAGTGGACATTGTTGAATCACACACAGTAGATCATTCACTCTCACTGGACAATGTGAATCACACACTGTAGATCATTCACTTTCACTGGACAATGTGAATCACACACAGTAGATCATTCACTCTCACTGGACAATGTGAATCACACACAGTAGATCATTCAATCACACTGGGCATTGTTGAATCACACACAGTAGATCATTCACTCTCACTGAACAATGTGAATCACACACAGTAGATCATTCACTCTCACTGGACAATGTGAATCACACACAGTAGATCATTCACTCTCACTGGACAATGTGAATCACACACAGTAGATCATTCGCTCTCACTGGACAATGTGGATCACATACAGTAGATCATTCACTCTCACTGGACAATGTGAATCACACACTGTAGATCAATCACACTGGACATTGTTGAATCACACACAGTAGATAATTCACTCTCACTGGACAATGTGAATCACACACAGTAGATCATTCAATCACACTGGACATTGTTTAATCACACACAGTAAATCATTCACTCTCAGTGGACATTGTTATATCACACACAGTAGATCATTCAATCGCATGGGGCAATATGAATCACACACAGTAGATCATTCACTCTCAGTGGACATTGTTGAATCACACACAGTAGATCATTCACTCTCAGTGGACATTGTTGAATCACAGACAGTAAATTATTCACTCTCAGTGGACAATGTGAATCACACACAGTAGATCATTTACTCTCACTCAACAATGTTGAATCACACACTGTAGATCATTCAATCACACTGGACATTGTTGAATCACATACAGTAAATCATTCACTCTCACTAGACAATGTGAATCACACACAGTAGATCAATCATCGCATGAGACTTTGTGAATCACACACAGTAGATCATTCACTCTCACTCAACAATGTTGAATCACACACTGAGACAAAAGTAGAAGATAAACTCTATGGACCGCTGAGTGAACTAAAAAAGACTGTTAGATTCATACAAGAGACAACATTGTAGTTATAGACATTTTTCAAGCGTACGAAAGAAGAAGAAATCACACACAGTAGATCATTCAATCACACTGGACATTGTTGAATCACACACAGCAGATCATTCACTATCTCGCTGGACAATGTTGTGAATTACACACAGTAGACCATTCACTCTCACTCGATAATGTTGAATTACACTCAGTAGATCATTTACTCTCTCGTTGGACAATGTGAATTACTCACAGTAGATTATTCACTCACACTGGACAATGTGAATTACACACAGTAGATTATTCACTCTCACTGGACAATGTGAATCACAAACAGTAGATCATTCAATCACACTGGACATTGTTGAATCACACACAGTAGATCATTCAATCACACTGGACAATGCTGAATCACACACAGTAAATCATTCACTCTCACTCAACAATGTTGAATCACACACAGTAGATCATTCCATCACACTGGACATTGTTTAATCACACACAGAAGATCATTCAATCACACTGGACAATGTGAATTACACACAGTAGATTATTCACTCTCACTCAACAATGTTGAATCACACACAGTAGATCATTCCATCACACTGGACATTGTTGAATCACACACAGTAGATCATTCCATCACACTGGACATTGTTGAATCACACACAGTAGATCATTCCATCACACTGGATATTGTTGAATCACACACAGTAGATCATTTCATCACACTGGATATTCTTGAATCACACACAGTAGATCATTCCATCACACTGGACATTGTTAAAACACACACAGTAGATCATTCCATCACACTGGACATTGTTGAATCACACACAGTAGATCATTCCATCACACTGGATATTGTTGAATCACACAGAGTAGATCATTCCATCACACTGGACATTGTTGAATCGCACACAGTAGATCATTCACCCTCAACTAGTTCTTGTTAAGAAATACAAGACAGGTATTCTCCAACTCCTTCAGCCTTATTACATGCCATCTTTCTCCCCCATCCTTGCACCTCAACATATTCCACTTGTGTTTTTCTGTGCTGAAAACCTTTAGGAGAGACACAACCTTCCAATGCTAATCAGATGTTTTGTATGTGTGTGTGTGTATACTACTTTCGCTCACTTGAAATTTTCTATATCTGCAATGTTGTCTCTTGTATGAATTTTGCTGTCTTTTAAGTTCACCCAGTGGTCCATAGAGTTTATCTTCCACTGTTGTTTCTCTAGGCCAGAAGGTTTGCCTGGATATGTCATATATTGGGTAGTCTTGCACTATGTGATCTGCTGTTTATCCAATCCACATGTGTACATTCACTATAAATGTGGTTTCATAATCTATTGTGTCCTGATCTGCGACATAGAAGTAGCTGCTCTTGATTTACTTGAGCATATCACTGTTTCTATATTGTCTTCAACATGTCTCTACTATACAATGCAACAGTTCTGTGTTGTGTCTTCAACATGTCTCTACTATACAATGCAACAGTTCTGTGTTGTGTCTTCAACATGTCTCTACTATACAATGCAACAGTTCTGTGTTGTGTCTCAACTATACAATGCAACAGTTCTGTGTTGTGTCTTCAACATGTCTCTACTATACAATGCAACAGTTCTGTGTTGTGTCTTCAACATGTCTCTACTATACAATGCAACAGTTCTGTGTTGTGTCTCAACTATACAATGCAACAGTTCTGTGTTGTGTCTTCAACATGTCTCTACTATACAATGCAACAGTTCTGTGTTGTGTCTTCAACATGTCTCTACTATACAATGCAACAGTTCTGTGTTGTGTCTTCAAAGTGTCTCAACTATACAATGCAACAGTTCTGTGTTGTGTCTTCAACATGTCTCAACTATACAATGCAACAGTTCTGTGTTGTGTCTTCAACATGTCTCTACTATACAATGCAACAGTTCTGTGTTGTGTCTTCAACATGTCTCAACTATACAATGCAACAGTTCTGTGTTGTGTCTTCAACGTGTCTCTAATATACAATGCAACAGTTCTGTGTTGTGTCTTCAACATGTCTCAACTATACAATTCAACAGTTCTGTGTTGTGTCTTCAACATGTCTCTACTATACAATGCAACAGTTCTGTGTTGTTGTGTCTTCAACGTGTCTCAACTATACAATGCAACAATTCTGTGCATTCAAAACAATATTTTCCTGTTGTGAATTTGAATAATGAAGGCACAAACCACATATTGCACAATAGCAGGTCCGCATGGCCGAATGGGTAAGAGCGCATGTTCTTAAACATCCGGTGTGCTGATGCCGAGGTTAGCGGTTCAAGCCCTACACCGGACAGCTGGACTAAAATGTTGACCTGTCATCCTTAACTTGGGGACTTTAATTACAAGTACCTCTGAAGTCAGAGTGGGTTTGCCTGATGGCGAGGGACATAGTTAATAGGGAAAGCTAATCCACACGCAAAATTCAGTCCATCACTACTATAAATAGTGTGTATGGACTACACTTGAGTTCAAAGCAAGCGAGGCACCCAAAAAAAAAAACATATTGCACAATTTGTTTGGCATATTTTGAGTGTCTCCTCAGGTGCACACTGCAGAAAACAGTCCGAACATATATAATGAAGTAGTGTCATGAATCCTTTCAACTAAAATAAACTAAACATATTGTGATATTCCCTGGCACAGGAACAGAGGATTATGGAGGTGAACCTTTGCCATGAAGTTGGAACCGTGACTAATGACTAATTATATGTTAAATTTCTTGTCTGTAGTACGCACCTGGGGAGGTACAGTGAGATATGCAAGGCAATAAATTGTTTGTGTCTTTAATATTCATGTTCTGTGTACGTTATGATTTCATACAAAACTGTCTCCATACACTGTATGTTACCAGAACATGTGCTACATACATTTCTTACATCCACAAACACAAAGTCTTGACAATCACATACTCTGTCCAGGTTTTTGTCAACCTGCTAAAACATAGACATCAGTCCATGAAATGTGTACACAACAAAATCAGCACATCAAAATAATGCAGATAAAACAGACGTGAAACAAACACAGACAAAAAGAGCCCATGAAATGAATATACAAACAGTCCATTTTTAATATAATGTGCATTGTGTTGAATTGAGTCCAGAACCGACATCACAGTACTCAGGACAATCCCATACACATTCCATCCTCATCTTCAACAACCAGCAAAGAGTACCAATACTAATGGTACCAGCTGTAGTTTGATTAGGGGTCTGTCTGGCCTTTCCTCAGAGTCCTGAATGTTGACCAGATCATCTGGTCACTCTATATACATGAACCCTACATCTGCCTTATCATGCACCAATACCCAGCCCAACAGGGCAGACCCAGCCATTCTGTCCGCCTGCTCGTTTCCCACCACACCAGCATATCCTGGGGACAAGATCCAATACATGCAACCTATCTCTGATTTTTTGTTTGTTTCATGAAGCAGACAACTCTGCATAAAGTATGCCTTCTTGTCTTCATGCAGCCTTCACCCTTCCCAGCATGCTCTGTGACTAAGAACAGCAAACCACACATCGCCATTAGCAATCACACGTCTCTATAATACTGTACATATTTCATTCAGTCTTATATTCAAAATTATTCAGTGACATTTTGTTCATGCCATGCACGTCACAGCCTTCAAGGCTGTTGCCAGAAGATACTCTTCTTCTTCTTCCACACTTTTACCTTCCATTTGGGTATAGTCCTCAAACAACTCACTCCGAGCCCTCCCATCGTCAGCTACCCCATGTCCTCCCCATATAACCCATTTCTGGCTCTACATCTCTTCTCTATGTCTTTTAGGTCGTCCTCTATTTCTGTTGCCCTGCCAAGGCCTTCTAGTTATAAAATTCTCAGGTTTTCTCAGTGTGTGTTCTATCCACAACTGTAAGAGACAGAGATTTCTTCGGTCATGTGACTGAGAACAGAGGCATTGGAGGCATGACGTGGCAGCCCGACCACTTCGCCATGCTGTTCCTGTATTACCCCAAGCACTCTAATCATTTGTCTGTAACATTTAAGTCATCCTAAAAACATTAATAAATTGCATGTCCTTTGCTCTGTGGCAAAGGGGTTATGGGCGCAGTTCGTAATCCTGCATACCGTGTTCAAAACACAGCTTCGGGCGATTTGGTACCAAACTGCCTTGCATTGGTTTTTATAAATGGTGTAAGTGCCGGACGTTCAGAAAGCAGTGGCAAACTATTGAACATAAACTTGCCAAGAAATTACAAACAGCCAAAACATGCTGGTCTTGACTGCGACATCCTGTGAAGGATGTGCAACTGACTTTGTCTCTTTTTTTTTTTAGCAAGTACGGTGTTGCAATCAACCCCAGGTGGAATTTCTATGACATTTTATGTTTAGTAGTCTGCCACTGCTTTCTGAAAGCTAAGTCAATGTTTGACTAATTCACTTTAATTTTTTTTTTATGTTGCATATCCCTTGCAGGACGTTTCAGTCAACACCAGCATTGTTCAGCTGCTGTTGATGTACACGGCAAGTTTTTACGTTCAGTAGTTTGCCATTGCTTTCTGAACGACACGGTCTGCTGCACAAATCGGTCGCATCTACGTTTTGAATGCCTGGTAAGTGGCTCACGAACCGCGTTCGCAAGCCTTTGGCCACAGAGACCGACCGATCACTTTACTAGCACAAAAATATTCAACCCTAACAAAACAGAACATCACATGCAGGACAACTGTGCTGTCAACTGACTGAACCCTCACAGCTTCTATACTGGCCAATCATGCAGCGTCAACTGAACCAAACTAGGGAGTTAGTAAAGTGAATCAATTAATTTGTTCCCTACAAAGCTAAGGCCATGACATTTGCTAATCTTTCACGCCAGTAACACACTCCACGTTAATTGGTTACTTCAGAACCCTATGGAGACTATTCATCTGGACGTCTGAAGGTGTATGGAAAAGCAGGAGCGGGTTACTTCAGAATGACAACACAAACTTGTCACTCTCTTCAGAAATCTCAATGCATCTTTTTCCAAAATGATTAGTTGCACACACTATGAACTGCTACAAAACAAGTCAATGTACTTCCAATCATAGAGATTAGTTGATGAATGCCAAGTAGCAGGTGCGACATAATGACGTAAATGAAAGAGATCAAAGAATCCCAGAACCACAACGCTAAGAAAAGTGAAGGAGATGACGTGACTACACAGAATCGTCACACAGGCAATGTCAATAACAACAACAGACTGACTTGGGAGTTTCATCAAGGCGGCAGCTCATGTTAATTCTGCAACCATAGGTCGGCTAGATATTGGCTTGATGGCGCATCAGTGGCTGAATGAATACTTGGAAAATGGAAGAGACAATCAATAGAAGCAACACTTATTGTAGCCACGAACAAACAGGCAGGCGAAGGCAGAAAACCAGATGTCTGTGAAGCGGCACGAAGGACACTTGGCGGATTGAGAGAAGGAGTCTGTGAGGACGAACAAGGACATTGTTGATCTTCGAACAGGGATGGCTTGCAACAATCAGTAATCTTAATTATATTATTCTTACTGCCCAACCTGGACAGAACAGGTACTGTAAGCAAATTAGTTATTGTTTATTGTTGAGACAAGCCTGTACGCTGCGTAATTAAACGGCGTCAGAACTGTTAAAAGATAACGGAGTGGACTCAGGCATTTTAGTTTCTAACCTGCTATTGCTTTTCGAGCCGAGTTTATTTATTTGTAGTTATTGTTAGAATTAATTCTACACCCCGAGATATCGCTTGGCAATGAACTGACACACCATGATCTGCTGGAGACAGAACAAGTTAATGTCACACGATTGTCACCACCTGCTCATTGATTTACCATTCAACTCACTAACAAGAACACCGTTCCATGAACCTCTCAGTGCTGATTTCAGACATACTGCTCATTGTTATTTCCCAGAACTGGTTTAATATATCCTAATCAGTATTTCCCAGAACTGGTTTAATACATCCTAGCCAGTATTTCTCAAAACTAGCATAAAACATCATGACCAGGGTAATCCCCATTTCTGGTTTAAAACATCCTAACCAGTATTTTGCATTTCTGGTTTAAAACAACTAGGTTATTTCCCACTTCTGGTTTAAAACATCCTAACAGGTATTCCCCATTTATGGATTAAAACATGCTAGCCAGGTATTCCCCAGAACTAGTTAATGTCAACATGCTGGCCAAAGTATTCCCCATTGCTGGTTTAAAACAATATCCACTGACATTTGAGGTGTATATCTAGGTGTGAGCACACTAGCCTCAATAAATAAACGAAGAAGAAGAAAAACAAAATCCTGGCCAGTGCATGTCTCAGAACTGGTTATAAACTAACAGATATTATGGCTGTCATAATAACGAGGAGTTCATTAAATCTGTAAATAATCCTGTCTAGACGGGCAATTTCCATAATCCTCGAACGCAGTGATTCCAGCTGTGAAATTATGAAGAGAACATTCTAGAGAAGCTGATATACGTCTCCATCCTCCCCCTGCAGCAAAAACTTAAGACGGGATCCAGATGAGGGCTGATGCTCCTGGACAGGATGTGTGACCCTTACAAGTAGTCGTGAAGAAATTTGAGCACAGTTGTCTTGTAGTGCTCACTGGCTTTGTGGCTTCGAATGCCATGGCGTTCATTTGGATACACCTGTGGGTAAACACAAAGTTGGACATGTTACAATTGGCGGTAGAGAACTTAGAATAATAAAGAATATGTATTGGCAACAAAGAGCCGCCATATGAACTGACAACCAATTAGGAACTTTTCAACACATTAAACAGGGTGTCAGATAGGGTTATGTACCTGATCTACTCAATTTGTACTGCAAAATAATAATGAGATTCATTCAAGTCATGCCAGAAATATTGGCTGGTGGGCATAATGTAAGAAACCTGTGTTAAACTGATGACATGGTTTTGGTCGCTGAAAATTAAACAGTTACAAGAAATGATAGATACAATTGCAACAGAAAGTCAAAACAAAGAACTGAGCCTGAATAACAGAACAACAGAAGTCATGGTTATTACAAAGAAGCATGGTATACCCAAGTGGAACATTCAAGTGAATGGAACCGATCTGAAACAAGTCAACATATTTAAGTATTTAGGTACTTGAATAACAGCAGATGGAAGATATATCAAGTAAGTTCAGTGCAGAATAACCCAAGCAATTATAGCATTCCATAAGATGAAGAATATTCTCTGCAATTTTGTTTGTCAATTAAAGCAAGGAAAAGAGTTCTTAAGCGTAGACAAGACAAGAGGCTGTGAACAGATATTATCACCAACGGCATGGACTAAAAGAAGATTGGCAGTACAAGAGACAGGAGATTGTGGATAAAGATGATCACCAATGCCACACAGCATGGACTATACGAAGAATTGGTAGACAAGAAATGACATGTTTATAATAAAATGGATTAAACTGTGGTAAAGCTGTGAATATGTAAACAACTGAAAAACATGAAGTGTAGGGCAGGATGGATGATGGTAGAATACCAAAGGACATCTTTTTTGGTGAATTACAGATGGGTAAGAGATCTCAGGGTCGGCCTCTACTACGATACAGAGATGTGTGTAAGCGGGACATGATTGATACAGGCATTGATAATGCACAGTGGGAGCAAGTCGATGCTGAGCGTGTTGCATGGAGGGCAAAGATCAGAAATGGAATAAAGACAAAGGAGGAAATTATTGCAGATAAGTCACACACCGAGCGTGTGAGACTAGGATAGTGCATGAAGTGGAAATGACCACATGTTCACATGCACCCACTGAGAACGCAAATTGGCCTTATCAGTCACATAAGCTACCACCATAGGTAAAAGTTATGCCTTTTTAAAGCACAAACTATCGTCTGTCAAGACGGCAAGGTGCCAATATAATATAAACAAGGGCAGCTTTACAAGATACAACTACAAACATCAGGGAAGGTTGAGACAACAAGCCGTCTTCAGCAAACAACCAGTAAATGCAATAGAACACAGATAATCTTAATGTACTTATGGTAGTTTCATGTCTGTTTTTGTGTGTTGTTCAGTTGTTGTTGTTTTGCTGATGAATACTTGTCAGCACAATGTCTTTTGGGTTACCTACAACAATGAGTGAATGTAAACACAGAAGTCACAAACCATATGTTGCACGATTTATTGCCTGGCATATTTCTTTGCATCTCATCAGTTGCATACCGCAGTGAATAATACTGAAGATGAAACAATTAAAATATACAGTCCCAGGTATTGTTTACGAACCTGCAATGCAAATTGTGAAATTTTATTCAATTCATATGATATATAACCCTGCAGTATGCTCCTGACGAGATGCAGCGAAATATGTCAGGCAATAAATCATGCAAGATACTGTTTGTGACTTCTATGTTTCAATTCACTATGGGAATATGTTGTTTTGTACAAGTAAATTAAACATCTACATGAGTTCAAGTTGTCTGCTCTGACAGTAGTAGACAACCCAGCATCTCTGGGTTAATTATAACTATAACAACAAGCGGGATAACTTTAACAGCAAGTGGGTTAACTATAACAAGTGGGTTAACTATAACAACAAGTGGGATAACTTTAACAGCAAGTGGGTTAACTATAACAAGTGGGTTAACTATAACAACAAGTGGCTTTACAACAACAAGTGGCTTTACAACAACAAGTGGGTTTACTATAACAAGTGGGTTAACTATAACAAGTGGGTTAACTATAACAAGTGGGTTAACTACAAGTGGGTTAACTACAAGTGGGTTAACTATAACAAGTGGGTTAACTATAACAAGTGGGTTAACCATAACAACAAGTGGCTTTACAACAACAAGTGGGTTTACTATAACAAGTGGGTTAACTATAACAAGTGGGTTAACTATAACAAGTGGGTTAACTACAAGTGGGTTAACTATAACAAGTGGGTTAACCATAACAACAAGTGGCTTTACAACAACAAGTGGGTTTACTATAACAAGTGGGTTAACTATAACAAGTGGGTTAATTGTAACAAGTGGGTTAACTATAACAAGTGGGTTAACTGTAACAAGTGGGTTAACTATAACAAGTGGGTTAACTATAACAAGTGGGTTAACCATAACAACAAGTGGCTTTACAACAAGTGGGTTTACTATAACAAGTGGGTTAACTATAACAAGTGGGTTAATTGTAACAAGTGGGTTAACTATAACAAGTGGGTTAATTGTAACAAGTGGGTTAACTATAACAAGTGGGTTAACTATAACAAGTGGGTTAACTATAACAAGTGGGTTAACAATAACAATGAGTGGCTTTACAACAACAAGTGGGTTAACTATAACAAGTGGGTTAACTATAACAAGTGGGTTAACTATAACAAGTGGGTTAGCCATAACAACAAGTGGGTTAACTATAACACGTTGGATAACTTTAACAGCAAGTGGGTTAACTATAACAAGTGGGTTAACTATAACAAGTGGGTTAACTATAACAAGTGGGTTAACTATAACAAGTGGGTTAACAATAACAATGAGTGGCTTTACAACAACAAGTGGGTTAACTATAACAAGTAAGTTAGCCATAACAACAAGTGGGTTAACCATAACAAGTTGGATAACTTTAACAGCAAGTGGGTTAACTATAACAAGTGGGTTAACTATAACAAGTGGGTTAACTATAACAATGAGTGGCTTTACAACAATAAGTGGGTTAACTATAACAAGTGGGTTAACTATAACAAGTGCGTTAACAATAACAATGAGTGGCTTTACAACAACAAGTGGGTTAACTATAACAAGAGGGTTAACTATAACAAGTGGGTTAGCCATAACAACAAGTGGGTTAACTATAACAAGTGGGTTAACTATAACAAGTGGGTTAACTATAACAAGTGGGTTAACTATAACAAGTGGGTTAACAATAACAACAAGTGGGATAACTTTAACAGCAAGTGGGTTAACTATAACAAGTGGGTTAGCCATAACAACAAGTGGGTTAACTATAACAAGTGGGTTAGCCATAACAACAAGTGGGTTAACTATAACAAGTGGGTTAACTATAACAACAAGTGGGTTAACTATAACAAGTGGGTTAACCATAACAACATGTGGCTTAACTATAACAAGTGGGTTAGCCATAACAACAAGTGGGTTAACTATAACAAGTGGGTTAACTATAACAAGTGGGTTAACAATAACAACAAGTGGGATAACTTTAACAGCAAGTGGGTTAACTATAACAAGTGGGTTAGCCATAACAACAAGTGGGTTAACTATAACAAGTGGGTTAGCCATAACAACAAGTGGGTTAACTATAACAAGTGGGTTAACTATAACAACAAGTGGGTTAACTATAACAAGTGGGTTAACCATAACAACATGTGGCTTAACTATAACAAGTGGGTTAGCCATAACAAGTGGGTTAACTATAACAAGTGGGTTAACTATAACAAGTGGGTTAACTATAACAAGTGGGTTAACTATAACAACAAGTGGGATAACTTTAACAGCAAGTGGGTTAACTATAACAAGTGGGTTAGCCATAACAACAAGTGGGTTAACTATAACAAGTGGGTTAGCCATAACAACAAGTGGGTTAACTATAACAAGTGGGTTAACTATAACAACAAGTGGGTTAACTATAACAAGTGGGTTAACCATAACAACATGTGGCTTAACTATAACAACAAGTGGGTTAACTACAACAAGTGGGTTAACTATAACAACAAGTGGGTTAACTATAACAAGTGGGTTAACTATAACAACAAGTGGGTTAACTATAACAAGTGGGTTAACCATAACAACATGTGGCTTAACTATAACAACAAGTGGGTTAACTACAACAAGTGGGTTAACTACAACAACAAGTGGGTTAACTATAATTCAAACAAGTGAACAATCTGTGAGAGTTCCACGGAAGGACTTGCCTGCAGCTGGTGGGGCTTACAGTGGGTGACCAGGTAGTTGATCAGGGCACTAGTATGGCTGAAGTGGACGTTCTCATCTATCAGGCCGTGGATGAGCAGCAGTTTGGTGTCACTTGCAAGGACAAACACAACAAATGGTCAGTGTATTCATCACTATTTCCTCTTAGTTTTGGTTGGTTGGTTGGTTGGTCAGTCGGCTGGTTAGTTAGTCATAGTTATAACTATAGTTATGGTTGGTCCATCCGTCCATCTATATATCAGTCAGTTGGTCGGTCGGTCTGTCAGTCATTCAGTTATCTGTGGGGGTATTATTCTGGCACACTGGACAAGTCCATACGTGCTCAGATCCTCCCCTCAACATATGCATCAGCGTCCAGTGGCTAATAGTGCCAGTTCTGTGTTGGCTGCCGAGGCCCCTCATCCTCCCGATGTGCCTTTCATGTCTGGCCGGGCCAATTCTTACTCCCAAGGCTCTCATTCTATACAGTGATTCACAGGCATCAAAGTCCTCCACTCTCCACATCTCTCTAAGGGTATTAATAATATCAGCACGATCCATGGGCTGGCCATCTGCAGAGGATACAGAGCCAGCAAGTTTATCAGCTTGTTCACTTCCCTCATCTCCCACATGTTCAGGAACGAAGATGCAGGTGATTCTTGCTTCCATCTAACACTCGGTTCCCAAATGTTTCCTACTGACAGCTTCTTGAAAATGTATACAACAAATCCTCAGAACCACAAAGTAGACAAACTATATATATTTGTTCTTCTAAAGACTGCATCTTTGACAATGACACTAGATGAGTTCTGATGACAAACTTGATCTACTCTTGAGTTTCTCTATAGTTTGAAATAGCTTAGAGATTATTTGATTCATGTTATTTCAGAATCAACACCACAGCATTCTGGGTAAACCTACGGATGCTCTGTCTGTGCAAAGATGCTGATAGTTGAAGTAGCACACTGGTTGTTGTATCCATTCCCTCATACATCCCTCTTTGTCAGAACCAGGATAAATGCAAATACAAGCATCCTTAAATTTGTTGTTTTATCTTCAACAAACAGTTGTTCATCTTCTTCAGAATGTCTACATTCATATTCTTCACGGACTTATGAAGATTACTAATTACAATTACCGACTTCCAGTTGCCAGCGTCTTGTATTGGCTGTTCACAGTTTCAGAGTGAAACAAAGGTCAAGTGGTCACATCTGAGGACATGAAGAGAGAGTACTGGAGAGTACTGAGGACATGAAGAACCACCAAAGAGAGTAATGGAGAGTACTGAGGACATGAAGAACCACCAAAGAGAGTAATGGAGAGTACTGAGGACATAACCACCAAAGAGAGTAATGGGGAGTACTGAGGACATGAAGAGCCACCAAAGAGAGAACAATACCTGGGAAAGACTAAGGCAGATAAAAGGCAACTTGGATAAAACAGACGTGCACAGATCTATCAACACAGACACACATGGAATCTAGAGAACATCATCAGAAAGGCAACAATGAATGCAATGATCAGAAAGTTTCACGACTAGCTGATCATTCCTATCAATACCTGGGAAAGACCAAGGCAGATAAAAGGCAACTTGGATAAAACAGACGTGCACAGATCTATCAACACAGACACACATGGAATCTAGAGAACATCATCAGAAAGGCAACAATGAATGCAATGATCAGAAAGTTTCACTACTAGCTGATCATTCCTTTCAATACCTGGGAAAGACCAAGGCAGATAAAAGGCAACTTGGATAAAACAGACGTGCACAGATCTATCAACACAGACACACATGGAATCTAAAGAACATCATCAGAAAGGCAACAATGAATGCAATGATCAGAAAGTTTCACGACTAGCTGATCATTCCTTTCAATACCTGGGAAAGACCAAGGCAGATAAAAGGCAACTTGGATAAAACAGACGTGCACAGATCTATCAACACAGACACACATGGAATCTAGAGAATATCATCAGAAAGGCAACAATGAATGCAATGATCAGAAAGTTTCACGACTAGCTGATCATTCCTTTCAATACCTGGAAAAGACCAAGGCAGATAAAAGGCAACTTGGATAAAACAGACGTGCACAGATCTATCAACACAGACACACATGGAATCTAGAGAACATCATCAGAAAGGCAACAATGAATGCAATGATCAGAAAGTTTCACGACTAGCCCAAGAAATTAAATTACTGACTGACATCTTGCCATCTTAACACATGATAGTTTGTCAAGTGCAGTTATACCTCTCCATAGCACAAAGCCTGGGCTGAGTTTAGAGACCATGTGTTGCCCATGCAGCATGGTCTCTCTCTCTGTCTGTGGTGGATGTGTGTATGGGTGGGTAGATGTGTGTGGGGATGTGTTTATGGTGGGGTGTGTGTGGGTGGGGGGATGTGTGGTTAAGGGATGTGTGGGTGGGTGAGTGTGTGTAGGTTGGGGGATGGGTGGGGATGTGTGAGTGGGTGAGGGAGATTGTGTGGGTGGGGGGATGTGTGGTTAAGGGATGTGTGAGTGGGTGTGTGTAGGTTGGGGGATGTGTGTGTGTGGGTGGGTGCAGGGTGTGTGAGTGGGTGCGGGAGATTGTGTGGGTGGGGGAATGTGTGTTAGTGGGGATGTGTGGGTGGGTGCGGCAAGTGTGTGTGTGTGTAGGTGCAGATGTTGACGGGGAGATATGTGTGTGGGTGGGGGATGTGTGCTTGGCTGGGTGGTGGAGCATACGTGGATGGGCGTATGTCTGTCGGTTATGGGATGGGTTTGGAGATGTGTGTAGGTGGGGAGATGTGTGTAGGTCAGGGGATGTGTGGCTGGGGATGGGTGAGTTGATGCATGTGTGTGTGCCTGGTTGAGTGTGTGTGGGTGGGTGGGGGATGTGTTTGTGGGTGACGGATGGGAGGGGAGATGTGTGTCATAACATGGTAAAATGCATTGTTTATGTTTACAAGATTCATTTGACAATGTTTTTTTTTTCTGTGTGAATGTATTATGCACTATGCACTATTGATGAATGAAAAATGAGTGATTGGAAGGGCCGAATGTAAGACGGGCCTGCATGCCCAATTTGTTACCCCTTGAAAATAAAGTTCGTTCGTTCGTTCGTTCTCTCGGCCTGCCTAGTTTACTCCAGAGGAATGGTAACACTAATATGTCTGGAACAAGACAAGCTGCAGAAGCTGTTGTATCAGCAAAGCAATGCTCTAGCTGTTCACCTGTCAGAGCTTCCACTCTAGATCATATGCTGACTCAGGCTGCCCTCCATGACATTTAGTCTACTGTCATACAGTAGCTCAGTATTATCTGACTAAGTCCTGACAACATTCAGGGCTAACAGAAAACAGGCAGTACTGTCTACCGAGAGTTGAAATACTAGTTGACTAAAGAAAGTCACAGCAATCCAGTAAGACTTCCTTCACTACTTGTGTTAGTACTTTCATTTTCACTTTCAGTGATGTTGTCTGACACAAATATTTTCAAAAGACAATGACATCAAACAGATCAGACAGAGGCAGTCCAGATTTCTGACTGTGCTATGACAAGAGAATTCTAAAAAGTACACAACCCTCTTTCATCCCTTTAGGCAAATTAGGTATATGGTGCTAAACCCATATTTGTACAGACAAAATGGTGCTCTGTGAGTGGTGTGGTCAGTGTCCCCAGCTATTCTAAGCAGATGATGAAATGAGGAACAAGACACTGGAAAGAAGAGGACGATATATTAGTCTGCTGCCTATAATTTCTCACAGCTGCCCAGCTTTTTTAAGCAGATGATGAAATGAGGAACAAGAGACTGGAAAGAAGCAGAAGACTTACTAGTCGGGAAGCATGTCCATGTAGGTGAGCACATTGCCAGCCTTGTAGACATCGGGGTTCTGCTGCGGCAGTCCGATGTATTTCTCCGTGTAGCCCGTGTCGTAGAGTTCCCAGCTGACTACCGGAGCCCCAGCTACCGCCACCTGCAGGCAGAGAAACCAGTGCATTTCAAGACCATCATACACTGGGACTCACCATCACTATCATCATGTGCCTGGCCACCTGCAGGCAGGGAAACCAGCGCATTTCAAGACTATCATACACTGGGACTCACCATCACTATCATCATGTGCCTGGCCAGCTGCAGGCAGGGAAACCAGTGCATTTCATGACTATCATACACTGGGACTCACCATCACTATCATCATGTGCCTGGCCAGCTGCAGGCAGGGAAACCAGTGCATTTCATGACTATCATACACTGGGACTCACCATCACTATAATCATGTGCCTGGCCAGCTGCAGGCAGGGAAACCAGCGCATTTCAAGACTATCATCAACAGGGACTCACCATCACTATCATCATGTGCACTGACACCTGGCATAGGCATTCAAATATCTCCACAGATCTCAGTCCTTGGTTATCTGCATCAACTCTGCTGATGGTATTCCTCTAAGCCACCATTTCAGTCCATTCAGCATCGTTTCTCTCAGTCTGTCGGTCTCCAAGAGAGATTATGCTGGACGGACATAGCCGAGACTGGACACAAATATTACTGAATCAGTTCTGTTCCATTTCCACTCCTCCTCTATATAAGTGTGTGTAAGAACTGGACTCATCATCATCATGAGCCATGCCTACTGACATCGGCGGTCTTGATTTTGCCATCTCACACGATCACTAGAGTCTTGGATTGGGTCTATCTTCTTGTCCCAATTATACGATCTGTTCTCTCTCGCTCTCTCTCTCTCTCTCTGCATGCATGTGTGTGTGCGTGTGTATGGTTGAGAGAGTCAGGTTAGCAGGCAAACATAACTAAAGGAAAATAATTTTTTCTGATCAATTTGAAGTGTTTATCTTGTCTTTGAAGCAAATCTCCATGGCGAAGAGGTTGCACCGCCTGCCTCATGCTCCAAGGGTTGTGGGTTCTATTCCAGGCTACGTCATTCAGTTCACGGGTGCAATTTTCTCACAGACTCTTGGGGGTCATTACTGGAACTGCAGATTGCATGCCTTGTGCGATGCTTCTTGGAGGACAGCTTATTATTTGTGTCATATCAAACCTGTAACTGATATTAAATACCATTAGTTAGTTAGTCTTTCCTCTTGAGCCCAAAGTGGCGCATAGGGAAGAAGTCATGGCTCTCCAAGTCTGGCAGTTTGCTGCCACCTGTTGTAGATCTTGGATGTTTGTTTGGCTGTTGAATGAGCCCTCTCTAATGATGGTTCTACGCAGGGTCTCACTTGGTCTTCCCCGTTTTCTGTTACCTAACGGTGTCCATATGAAGGTTTGGTAGGGGAGTCTTGTCTTGTCCATTCTGAGTACATGGCAAATGTAGTTCCAACAGCGTTTTCTTATAAAATTGGATACAGTACCTTGCTTAGTCTCTTGTCTTATTTGCGTATTGGTTCTAAAATCTGTCCAGTGGAGGTTTAGAATTCTTCTAAGACATTTGTTCTCAAAATTGTCTAACTTTTTATCTAAAGCTACCGTTGACTTCCAACTTTCACATCCTTACGTTAGCACTGGAATCGCACAAGAATTGAAGAATACCATGAGTGCCAAGACATCCGCCATCTTGCCAATTTTTTCTCATAACACAGAAAGACAGACTGAAAAAACCTGGCAATAACTAGGAAGTCCTGCCTCTGGCACACACGGAGCACAAGAATTAGAGGGAGAACTGAAAACATGCAGAGATGGGAACTGAAAACATGCAGAGATGAGACCTGAAAAATGCAGAGATGAGACCTGAAAACATGCAGAGATGAGAACTGAAAACATGCAGAGATGAGAACTGAAAACATGCAGAGATGAGACCTGAAAACATGCAGAGATGAGAACTGAAAACATGCAGAGATGAGACCTGACAAATGCAGAGATGAGACCTGAAACATGCAGAGATGACCTGAAAATGCAGAGATGAGAACTGAAAACATGCAGAGAGAGAACTGAAAACATGCAGAGATGAGACCTGAAAACTGCAGAGATGAGCTAAAACAATGCAGAGATGAAACTGAAACAGCAGATGAGAACTGAAAACTGCAGAGTGAGCTGAAACAGTGCAGCGATGAACATGAAACATGCACAGATGAGACTGAAAACATGCACAGATGAGAACTGACAAACATGCAGAGATGAGACTGAAACATGCAGAGATGGAACTGAAAACATGCAGAGTGAGACTGAAACATGCAGAGAACCTGAAAACATGCAGAGATGAGACTGACAACATCAGAGATGAGAACTGAAAACATGCAGAGATGAGAAGAAAAAATGCAAAAATGAACCTGAAAAAGCAGAGATGAGGAACGAAACATGCAGAGAAGACCTGAAAACATGCAGAGATGAGAACTGAAAACATGCAGAGATGAGAACTGAAAAACATGCAGAGATGAGAACTGAAAACATGCAGAGATGAGAACTGAAAACATGCAGAGGTGAAGAAAATGAGGACTGGGGGAGTCGGCGCCGCGCAAAGAGGTTTCGAAACAGTTTGTAGTCCTGTATATCAGCGTTCCACAACACAGTTTGTAGCCCCGTATATCAGCGTTCACAACACAGTTTGTAGTCCGTATACAGCATTCACAACACAGTTTGTAGTCCGTATATCAGCGTTCACAACACAGTTTGTAGTCCTGTATATCAGCGTTCACAGACAGTTTGTAGTCCATATATCAGCGTTCACAACACAGTTTGTAGTCCTGTATATCAGCATTCACACACATTTTTGTAGTCCCGTATATCAGCGTTCAAAACACAGTTTGTAGTCCTGTATATCAGCGTTCACACACAGTTTGTAGCCCAGAAATATCAGCGTTCACACACAGTTTGTAGTCCTGTATATCAGCATTCACAAACAGTTTGTAGTCCCGTATATCACGTTCACAACACAGTTTTGTCCTGTAATCAGCTTCAAAAACCGTTTGTAGGCCCGTATATCAGCATTCACAACACAGTTTGTAGTCCTATATCAGCTTTCACAACACAGTTTGTAGTCCCGTATATCACTTCACAACACAGTTTGTAGTCCCTTTAATCAGCGTTCACAACAGTTTGAGCCCGTATATCAGCGTTCACAACATTTTTAGTCCCGTATATCAGCATTCACAACAAGTTTGTAGTCCCATATATCCGTTCACAACACAGTTTGTAGTCCCATTTCAGCGCCCAAAAAAGTTTTGTAGTCCCGTATATCAGCATTCACAACAGTTTGTAGTCCCGTATATCAGCGTTCACAACACAGTTTGTAGTCCTGTATATCAGCGTTCACAACAGTTTGTAGTCCCGTATATCAGCATTCACAACACAGTTTGTAGTCCCGTATATCAGCGTTCACAACACAGTTTGTAGTCCCATATATCAGCGTTCACAACACAGTTTGTAGTCCTGTATATCAGCATTCACAACAGTTTGTAGTCCCGTATATCAGCATTCACAACACAGTTTGTAGTCCCATATATCAGCGTTCACAACACAGTTTGTAGTCCTGTATATCAGCGTTAACAACACAGTTTGTAGTCCCGTATATCAGCGTTCACAACAGTTTGTAGTCCCGTATATCAGTGTTCACAACACAGTTTGTAGTCCCGTATATCAGCGTTCACAACACAGTTTGTAGTCCCGTATATCAGCGTTCACAACACAGTTTGTAGTCCCGTATATCAGCGTTCACAACACAGTTTGTAGTCCCGTATATCAGCGTTCACAACACAGTTTGTAGTCCTGTATATCAGCGTTCACAACACAGTTTGTAGTCCCGTATATCAGCATTCACAACACAGTTTGTAGTCCCGTATATCAGCGTTCACAACACAGTTTGTAGTCCCGTATATCAGCGTTCACAACACAGTTTGTAGTCCCGTATATCAGCGTTCACAACAGTTTGTAGTCCTGTATATCAGCGTTCACAACAGTTTGTAGTCCCGTATATCAGCATTCACAACACAGTTTGTAGTCCCATATATCAGCGTTCACAACACAGTTTGTAGTCCCATATATCAGCGTTCACAACACAGTTTGTAGTCCTGTATATCAGCATTCACAACACAGTTTGTAGTCCCGTATATCAGCGTTCACAACACAGTTTGTAGTCCTGTATATCAGCGTTCACAACACAGTTTGTAGTCCCGTATATCAGCATTCACAACACAGTTTGTAGTCCCGTATATCAGCGTTCACAACAGTTTGTAGTCCCGTATATCAGCGTTCACAACACAGTTTGTAGTCCCATATATCAGCGTTCACAACACAGTTTGTAGTCCTGTATATCAGCATTCACAACAGTTTGTAGTCCCGTATATCAGCATTCACAACACAGTTTGTAGTCCCATATATCAGCGTTCACAACACAGTTTGTAGTCCTGTATATCAGCGTTAACAACACAGTTTGTAGTCCCGTATATCAGTGTTCACAACACAGTTTGTAGTCCCGTATATCAGTGTTCACAACACAGTTTGTAGTCCCGTATATCAGCGTTCACAACACAGTTTGTAGTCCCGTATATCAGCGTTCACAACACAGTTTGTAGTCCCGTACATCAGCGTTCACAACACAGTTTGTAGTCCCTGTATATCAGCGTTCACAACACAGTTTGTAGTCCCTGTATATCAGCGTTCACAACACAGTTTGTAGTCCCGTATATCAGCATTCACAACACAGTTTGTAGTCCCGTATATCAGCGTTCACAACACAGTTTGTAGTCCTGTATATCAGCGTTCACAACACAGTTTGTAGTCCCGTATATCAGCATTCACAACACAGTTTGTAGTCCCGTATATCAGTGTTCACAACACAGTTTGTAGTCCTGTATATCAGCGTTCACAACAGTTTGTAGTCCTGTATATCAGCATTCACAACACAGTTTGTAGTCCCCGTATATCAGCGTTCACAACACAGTTTGTAGTCCCATATATCAGCATTCACAACACAGTTTGTAGTCCCGTATATCAGCATTCACAACACAGCTGCGGGCAACTTGGCAGCAGACTGCCTTGCGTTGATCTTTTACAAAATGGTATGGGAGCCGGTCATTCAGAAAGCAATGGCAAACTACTGAATGTAAGCTTGCCAAGAGATCACAACAGCAAATAATGCTGGTGTTGACTGCGACATCTTGTAAAGATATGCAACTAACTTTTATATTATTAACATGGAGGGACTGCAGGAGATAGCGAAGGATAGGCTGATTCGAGTGAGTTGATTGAAGATCTAAGCTCCATTCAGGAATAAGAGAGAGAAGAAAGACCCTGAACCTGACTGCTACACCCCTCACACTGCGCCAGTTTGGCACTCTACCAATAGAGAACACTATCTTATGAATCAACTCTATTGTCAACTCTAAGCCAAAACTACTGAGAGAATTCCAAATAACATTTAAAACACAACAGCAGACAATGCCTCTTACCTTAAATATGTCACTCCTCTGTGTAAGTCCCATCAGCGACAGATATCCACCTGCAGATTGTACACACACATTTACTGTCCAGTTAATTAGTTTAGTTGGTTTGTAAAGAATCATCTTCACTGTACACTCAGATACTTTCATAAGTGTATCAGTCCCCTTCAACAGATCCAACAAGGGACCAGTACGGATTGAAATGTGTACATAATTCTATTTTTTCTTTTTTTTTTTTTGCTTATTTCGGATAGTTTATTCATTTTCCAATTTTAGCCACAACAGCACTACTCTGGCCTGCCTCGATTCAATTACCAACAGTTCGGGTGTTTTTTTTATATGAGTGATGTGCACGAGAATCCCCCTAGTTTTTAATCCTTATCTGATAAAATTAGTGGTCCCACATCCACTACCCCAGGATCAGAGGTTCTTATGTTGTACACACCCTAACCTGGATTAGTACCCAGACTTCTCAAGTTAGAGATGGATACCTTTACTAAAGCCATGCTGCCCCCTCCCCATCTTCTCTTCTTTCCAAATGGCCCAGTTAGTAATGATTACAGTATTATCTTCACATGATCTTGGCTCATTAAAAAAGTATGTGGGGAGTATCTTCATTGCTCGTGTTAGCTGCCCATGTTTGTCTTCTCAGCTATCACATTTCAGTGGCATCAACTTTCTTGCCTTCAACTAAATGTCTACAATTTACAATCACATGTCATCCTTAACAGGAGTTAATAACAGCAATATATGCTGCTTCACAGAAACCAAAAAGAGCTGATACAACACAGACACAAACAGAAGCTACATAGAAGGTCTGCATGACACTAAACATATCACCTAACACGTGCCATTCAGTCATCAAAACTATCAGCCTAACACCATATATTACAACATGCCTAACTGGCAAGTTAACAGTCACTTCCCTGTACTTTCATCCTGACAAAAACCTTTACAGAACATACACAAAAGCCAACTAAATATTTCTAGATTTCCAAAACTATGTTACAAAACACAAACTGCAGTTTTCCTAAACTTACCATAGGACCAAGCCGTGGATGGCCACCCGCGACATATCAATGAAGTTTGTCTGTGACGCCAACCAGAGAAGTCCCTCCACCTGGTCATTGATTTCCACTGTGCCCTAAAAAGAAAGAACATAGATTTAAACACGATTAAATACTGCAATGTTTTACTTTCTGTCAAACATTAAACTCAAAATCTAGTTCATAAATAAACTCACACGTATTGTTTGGCCCTCGAAGAAGTAGAATAAAGAAGTAGAGATTTGAGGTACACACTAGACAACATAACAATTGAAAGCTATAGTTACCGACCAGGATTCAAATTTATCACCTCCAAAATGATGGCAGTGACCTGGCAGTAGGATTCGACACATGACCAAACTCAATATAAAACAATAGTCTAGACTTGTGACTCTCAACTGATCTCGATAGCAGTGGGCTGCTGCTGATTAGATTACAACGGAGTGCAAATCAGACATAAAATATGCCTCAGAAATGACGAGGACATGAAATGGCTGATAGGTTTGTGAGACAGGCTAAGGTGATAAGCAGATGAGCAATGGACTGAGCTGACAGAATGCCCTCAGAGAGGCCTGGGGTTTACATGATTCAAGAGAAGACTTAACTGCAGCCTTGCCCAGGCTTCAAGAACATCACGTCAAAAGAGGTGAAACCAGACAGGAGCGCCTGGCTGGGGCTGAATCAACACAACTGGCGTTGTCTGCCGCCAAGTGCTGAGGGAGATACTGAGCAGAGATCCGAGCACTTAATGACTGATGTGCAGTGATGAATATCTGACATTGTTTTGACCAAGTAATCCAGGTTGTTTTCTCCAATCAATCAACCAATTAGTCAAAACAATGTAGATTGATTTGTCAACATAATAGGGATTGATTGGTGAAAACAATCTGAAATTGATAGATGAAAACAATGCGGGTTGATTGATCAAAACATTCTGGATTGAGTTTAAACAATGAAGATGACAATGTTCCCTGTACTGGCTGATCATTAATAAATAACAAGCATCCTAGACCGTTCTGAACTAACCAGTTTGTTTTTGAGAACTCCCTCAAACTGCAATCCTCTGTTCTTGGAGCCCCGGCCATCAATCGACAAGAACCACATAGCCATCTGCTGCCAGCTGTGTGCCAGACGCAGGAAACTGGGACATAGACAGGGAGCGCGTCAATGTTGGGCATGTCAACAGGAACATCATCATCAATAGCATCATTGACAATTACCAACACATCATCATTATCATAATCAACAGCACATCATCATCATAATCAACAACCAAGAACGTATACTCATTAACAAAATTAACAACACATTACCATCATCATTAACATAATTAACACACATTTTCATCATCTTATCTAATAACAATCACAGGGGTTTTTAGACCCACCAAACTTTGCTACCCAAAAATGGCAGAAAAAAAAATCACACAATAATTTAAAAAATCCTTCTGCCTTTTTAAAATTTTGCCATTTGAAAATGGGGTTCCCCCCCCAGACAAACAGAAACTGGGGTAACCCCCCTCCCTTGTTGTAAGCTCTGGGCGGAAGTACAGACCATAGCATGTCCAGCGCGGCTGGGATATTTTAACAGAGTTGGTGGTGTTTTAAACTGGTGTCTGCAACATTACAAGGGCAACTTACTTTTTGTACAAATACCCACATTCCCAAAGAGTTAATCACATGCAACTGTGGCTGTTTTCCAGTAAAAAAGCAACATTCGCAGTCAAACCCGGCCAAGGGCAGATTCAAGAGGCCCACAACGGTTCATGTACTGGCCACTTTTTAATGATCTTGTCAAGGGGTTTTTTGTCTCTATTATGTCTTTTTTTTTAACCTTCTGCTTGGTTAATATCAAATTCTGAGCCCTTTTTTTTTCATTTTTAAAAGGGTTTTCGATAAATGATGCCCATTTTTATTTTATTGTAATTTCGGGGGATGATTGAATTGATTGATTGTTGTTTTATTGTTTTAGTAAATTTGTTGATTGGGGAAACCCCTAAACCCCCCACAGCTTCGGGGCATTCCCAAAAAGCGCTACGGTCCCCATCCCCCAGAAGCCAGCGAAGAGTTCCAACCCCAATAGTACCAGTAGCAATCTGATTATATGTGCGTCTCACCTTTCCTCTAAGCGTCGAGCATCGGCCAGATCCCCTCTGTCACTCCTCGCTGTCGCATTCTTGCCAGACCATGGTGATCCATTTGCTTCCTCCGAGGTGTACACGTGCTCCCACAAGGCCGCAACCACGTCTGCCTTTCACGCAACACTACTCCCCCAAATTTTGCAAACCCAGCCAATCTTTCCGCCTGTTCCCCCCCCCGCCCACCACCCTGCCCCGGAGAAAAGATATCATCTGGGGGATGATAACCCTTTCATAATTTTGGGCAAACTTTTTAGGGGTGTTGAGATGGCCGTCAAGCATAATTGTTCCTTCCCGGCCCGGCACTGTCATCATTTGGAGGTGACAGGTTTTCCCATTCCTTATTATAACAACGTTTTTAAATGTTACGTTGTCTAAGTGCCTCACTAACTACTACTTTCTTCTACTTCTACGACAAAAAATCAATACTGTGAAGATTGGTACGCAATAAACAGGTTCACAACAGGCAGTGACACATTCACAACAGACAATGACAGATTCACAACAGGCAATGACAGATACACAACAGGCAATGACAGATTCACAACAGGCAATGACACTTATACAGCCGGCAATGACAGATTCACAACAAGCAATGACAGATTCACAAGATGCAATGACAGATTCACAAAAGACATTATCAGGTTCACAACAGACATTGATAGATTCACAACAGGCAATGGCAGATTCACAAAAGGCAATAACAGATTCACAACAAGCAATGAAAGTTTCACAACAGTTAATGACTGATTCACAACAGGCAATAACAGATTCACAACAAGCTGTGATATATTCACAACAGGCAATGACAAATTCAAAAGACAGTGGATCTATCACTGCCTGTTGTGAATCTGTCACTGTCTGTTGTGAATCTATCACTGCGCTGTGAATTTCTAGAAAATGAAAGACAGCTCGACGATGTGGTATTTAAATTATTAGAAGATAACAAATTAGGCCTGGCATGTACAAATTAGGCCTGGCATGTATAAATTAGGCCTGGCATGTATAAATGAGGCTTGGTTTGTAATAATTGAGCCATGACTTAGAATAAAATGACCTGAGTCTTCTCTCTAACTCAACACAGCTTGTAACATCACCATCATCTGACTCAACACTGCTCGTAACATCCTTCTCTAACTCAACACTGCTCATAACAACTTAATCATCTCTAACTCAACACTGCTCGTAACATCACCATCATCTCCAACTCAACACGGCTCCTAACACCACCATCACCTCTAACTAAACACAGCTTGTAACATCACCATCATCTCTAACTCAATACAGCTCGTAACATCACCATCATCTCTAACTCAACACGGCTCGTAACATCACCATCATCTATAACTCAACACAGCTCATAACATCACCATCATCTCTAACTCAACTCAGCTTGTAACATCACCATCATCTCTAACTCAACACAGCTCGTAACATCACCATCATCTCGAACTCAACACAGCTCGTAAGATCACCATCATCTATAACTCAACATTGCTTGTAACATCACCATCATCTATAACTCAACACTGCTCATAACATCACCATCATCTATAACTCAACATTGCTCATAACATCACCATCATCTATAACTCAACATTGCTCATAACATCACCATCATCTATAACTCAACACTGCTCGTAACATCACCATCATCTATAACTCAACATTGCTCATAACATCACCATCATCTCTAACTCAACACAGCTCGTAACATCACCATCATCTATAACTCAACACAGCTCGTAACATCACCATCATCTATAACTCAACATTGCTCATAACATCACCATCATCTATAACTCAACATTGCTCATAACATCACCATCATCTATAACTCAACACAGCTTGTAACATCACCATCATCTCTAACTCAACATTGCTCATAACATCACCATCATCTATAACTCAACACAGCTCGTAAGATCACCATCATCTATAACTCAACATTGCTTGTAACATCACCATCATCTCTAACTCAACACTGCTCGTAACATCACCATCATCTCTAACTCAACATTGCTCATAACATCACCATCATCTCTAACTCAACACTGCTCATAACATCACCATCATCTCTAACTCAACACTGCTCATAACATCACCATCATCTATAACTCAACATTGCTCATAACATCACAATCATCTCTAACTCAACATTGCTCATAACATCACCATCATCTCTAACTCAACATTGCTCATAACATCACAATCATCTCTAACTCAACATTGCTCATAACATCACCATCATCTATAACTCAACATTGCTCATAACATCACAATCATCTCTAACTCAACATTGCTCATAACATACACCATCATCTCTAACTCAACATTGCTCATAACATCACCATCATCTCTAACTCAACACTGCTCATAACATCACCATCATCTCTAACTCAACACTGCTCATAACATCACCATCATCTCTAACTCAACACTGCTCATAACATCACCATCATCACTAACTCAACACTGCTCATAACATCACCATCATCTCTAACTCAACATTGCTCATAACATCACCATCATCTCTAACTCAACATTGCTCATAACATCACCATCATCTATACTCAACATTGCTCATAACATCACAATCATCTCTAACTCAACATTGCTCCATAACATCACCATCATCTATAACTCAACATTGCTCATAACATCACAATCATCTCTAACTCAACATTGCTCATAACATCACCATCATCTCTAACTCAACATTGCTCATAACATCACCATCATCTCTAACTCAACACTGCTCATAACATCACCATCATCTCTAACTCAACACTGCTCATAACATCACCATCATCTCTAACTCAACACTGCTCATAACATCACCATCATCTATAACTCAACACTGCTCATAACATCACCATCATCTCTAACTCAACATTGCTCATAACATCACCATCATCTCTAACTCAACATTGCTCATAACATCACCATCATCTCTAACTCACCACTGCTCATAACATCACCATCATCTCTAACTCAACACTGCTCATAACATCACCATCATCTCTAACTCAACACAGCTCGTAACATCACCATCATCTATAACTCAACATTGCTCATAACATCACCATCATCTATAACTCAACACAGCTTGTAACATCACCATCATCTCTAACTCAACATTGCTCATAACATCACCATCATCTATAACTCAACACAGCTCGTAAGATCACCATCATCTATAACTCAACATTGCTTGTAACATCACCATCATCTCTAACTCAACACTGCTCGTAACATCACCATCATCTCTAACTCAACATTGCTCATAACATCACCATCATCTCTAACTCAACACTGCTCATAACATCACCATCATCTCTAACTCAACATTGCTCATAACATCACCATCATCTCTAACTCAACATTGCTCATAACATCACCATCATCTCTAACTCAACACTGCTCGTAACATCACCATCATCTATAACTCAACATTGCTTGTAACATCACCATCATCTATAACTCAACATTGCTCGTAACATCACCATCATCTATAACTCAACATTGCTCATAACATCACCATCATCTATAACTCAACACAGCTCGTAACATCACCATCATCTCTAACTCAACACTGCTCGTAACATCACCATCATCTATAACTCAACATTGCTCATAACATCACCATCATCTATAACTCAACATTGCTCATAACATCACAATCATCTCTAACTCAACACTGCTCATAACATCACCATCATCTATAACTCAACATTGCTCATAACATCACCATCATCTATAACTCAACACTGCTCATAACATCACCATCATCTATAACTCAACACTGCTCATAACATCACCATCATCTATAACTCAACATTGCTCATAACATCACAATCATCTCTAACTCAACACAGCTCATAACATCACCATCATCTATAACTCAACATTGCTCGTAACATCACCATCATCTATAACTCAACATTGCTCGTAACATCACCATCATCTATAACTCAACATTGCTCTTAACATCACAATCATCTCTAACTCAACACTGCTCATAACATCACCATCATCTATAACTCAACATTGCTCATAACATCACCATCATCTCTAACTCAACACAGCTCGTAACATCACCATCATCTATAACTCAACACAGCTTGTAACATCACCATCATCTATAACTCAACATTGCTCATAACATCACAATCATCTCTAACTCAACACTGCTCATAACATCACAATCATCTATAACTCAACATTGCTCATAACATCACCATCATCTCTAACTCAACATTGCTCATAACATCACCATCATCTATAACTCAACACAGCTCGTAAGATCACCATCATCTATAACTCAACATTGCTTGTAACATCACCATCATCTCTAACTCAACACTGCTCATAACATCACCATCATCTCTAACTCAACATTGCTCATAACATCACCATCATCTCTAACTCAACATTGCTCATAACATCACCATCATCTCTAACTCAACATTGCTCATAACATCACCATCATCTATAACTCAACACTGCTTGTAACATCACCATCATCTCTAACTCAACACTGCTCATAACATCACCATCATCTATAACTCAACATTGCTTGTAACATCACCATCATCTATAACTCAACATTGCTCGTAACATCACCATCATCTATAACTCAACATTGCTCATAACATCACCATCATCTATAACTCAACACAGCTCGTAACATCACCATCATCTCTAACTCAACACTGCTCATAACATCACCATCATCTATAACTCAACATTGCTCATAACATCACCATCATCTATAACTCAACATTGCTCGTACCATCACCATCATCTATAACTCAACATTGCTCGTAACATCACCATCATCTATACTCAACACTGCTCGTAACATCACATCATCTATAACTCAACACTGCTCATAACTCACCATCATCTATAACTCAACATTGCTCGTAACATCACCAATCATCTCTAATCAACACTGCTCGTAACGTCACCATCATCCTATAACTCACACTGCTCGTAACATCACCATCATCTCTAACTCAACACTGCTCGTAACATCACCATCATCTATAACTCAACATTGCTCATAACATCCCATCATCTATAACTCAACATTGCTCATAACATCACAATCATCTCTAACTCAACACTGCTCATAACATCACCATCATCTATAACTCAACATTGCTCATAACATCACCATCATCTATAACTCAACACTGCTCATAACATCACCATCATCTCTAACTCAACAATTGCTCATAACATCACCATCAATCTATAACTCAACACTTGCTCGTAACATCACCATCATCTCTAACTCAACACTGCTCGTAACATCTACCATCATCTATAACTCAACATTGCTCATAACATCACCATCATCTATAACTCAACATTGCTCATAACATCACAATCATCTCTAACTCAACACTGCTCATAACATCACCATCATCTATAACTCAACATTGCTCATAACATCACCATCATCTATAACTCAACATTGCTCATAACATCACCATCATCTATAACTCAACACTGCTCATAACATCACCATCATCTATAACTCAACACTGCTCATAACATCACCATCATCTATAACTCAACATTGCTCATAACATCACAATCATCTCTAACTCAACACAGCTCATAACATCACCATCATCTATAACTCAACATTGCTCGTAACATCACCATCATCTATAACTCAACATTGCTCGTAACATCACCATCATCTATAACTCAACATTGCTCGTAACATCACCATCATCTCTAACTCAACACTGCTCATAACACCACCATCATCACAGCCATGGGAAATCACAGCAACAAGTGTGAGCACAAAAGCATGGTGGTGTGCATGTAAACACAGACATTACCCAGTTTAGGAATCAGGATTCCCAGGGGCACAGATCTGATGTCGCCGTGGGCTGAGTACTCCAGTTTGAAAATTGTACTCTGGGGTGGGGACTGTAGGGAACTGTACAAGGTCACAAACTTTGTGAAGTCCTGGCAAGAAACGTGAATTATTATATCAATTACAAAAAAACAGTACAAAAATTGATATACAGATATGCACTCTTTAAATAACCAAATTTCAGATGTAAGAAAACCGCATAATAAAAATGTTTGAACTCTTTAATTAACCAAATTACAGGGATTCGAAAACTGGGTAATAAAATTGTATGCACTCTTTAATTAACTAAATTACAGGGAAACAAATACAGGATAATAAATTTGATATGCAAACTTTTTAATTAATCAAATTACATAGATACAAAACTGTGGTAGCAAAACTGTTTAAGTTTAGCAAATTAAAGTAATATAAAAGCTGGAAAATAAATAAAATAAAAAATGTTTGTGAATGTATTCATAACGTACTGATGTGATACAAACAGTGGGTAATATCATTCTTATGAAGATTTTTTAACCAACCAAATTAAATAGCCAAAGAAATGTTGTAGCAACACAAATTAAGGTAATGCTAAAGGTTGTGAATCTAGATTGTGTATTTATCCAAAACACACTGATACAAAAACTGTAACACAAACTTTGAACACTCACCAAATATCTTAACAACATAGACATAAGTATTAGTGCTGGCAGAAACAACACATCCAGCACACCACACAACCAGTCAGTAGACATCCTCTGCTAGGGAAGACTGAGCACTTTTTGGAGCATTCTATGTGTACACTGACCCTAGTCAGTTGCATGTCCTTTACAGGATGTAGCAATCAACCCCAATATTTTTTGGCTGTTTGTGATTTACTAGGCAATGTGTACATTCAGTAGTCTGCCACTGCTTTCTGAATGACCAATGCTCAAGCCATAGAAAGCCATATATAATAAAAGCCATAAATATATTGGGAGAACATGGAGGGATATTCTAGATATTGGGAGAAAATGGAGGGATATTCTAGATATTGGGGGAACATGAAGGGGTATTCTAGATATTGGGAGGCCATAGCAGGATATTCTAGATATTGGGAGGGCATAGAAGGATATTCTAGATGTTGGGAGGCCATAGAAGGATATTCTAGATATTGGGAGGCCATAGAAGGATATTCTAGATATTGGGAGGCCATAGAAGGATATTCTAGATATTGGGAGGCCATAGAAGGATATTCTAGATATTGGGAGGCCATAGAAGGATATTCTAGATATTGGGAGGCCATAGAAGGATATTCCAGATATTGGAGAACATGGAGGGATATTCTAAATATTGGGAGGCCATAGAAGGATATTCTAGATACTGGGAGGCCTTAGAAGGATATTCTAGATATTGGGAGGCCATAGAAGGATATTCTAGATATTGGGAGGCCAAAGAAGGATATTCCAGATATTGGGAGAACATGGAGGGATATTCTAAATATTGGGAGGCCATAGAAGGATATTCTAGATATTGGGAGGCCATAGAAGGATATTCTAGATATTGGGAGGCCATAGAAGGATATTCTAGATAATGGGAGGCCATAGAAAGATATTCTAGATATTGGGAGAAAATGGAGGGATATTCTAGATATTGGGAGGCCATAGAAGGATATTCTAGATACTGGGAGGCCATAGAAGGATATTCTAGATATTGGGAGGCCATAGAAGGATATTCTAGATATTGGGAGGCCAAAGAAGGATATTCCAGATATTCAGAGGCCATAGAAGGATATTCCAGATATTCGGAGGCCATAGAAGGATATTCCAGATATTCGGAGGCCATAGAAGGATATTCTAGATACTGGGAGGCCATAGAAGGATATTCTAGATATTGGGAACCCACAGAAGGATATTCCAGATATTGGGAGGCCAAAGAAGGATATTCCAGATATTGGGAGAACATGGAGGGAGATTCTAGATATTGGGAGGCCATAGAAGGATATTCTAGATATTGGGAGGCCTTAGAAGGATATTCCAGATATTGGGAGGCCAAAGAAGGATATTCCAGATATTGGGAGAACATGGAGGGATATTCTAGATATTGGGAGGCCATAGAAGGATATTCCAGATATTGGGAGGCCATAGAAGGATATTCCAGATATTGGGAGGACATGGAAGGATATTCTAGATATTGGGGGAACATAAAGGGGTATTCTAGATATTGGGAGGACATGGAGGGATATTCTAGATATTGGGAGGACATGGAAGGATATTCTAGATATTGGGAGGACATGGAAGGATATTCTAGATATTGGGAGGACATGGAGGGATATTTTAGATATTGGGAGAACATAAAGGGGTATTCTAGATATTGGGAGGACATGGAGGGATATTCTAGATATTGGGAGGACATGGAAGGATATTCTAGATATTGGGAGGACATGGAAGGATATTCTAGATATTGGGAGGACATGGAGGGATATTTTAGATATTGGGAGAACATAAAGGGGTATTCTAGATATTGGGAGGACATGGAGGGATATTTCTAGATATTGGGAGGACATGGAAGGATATTCTAGATATTGGGAGGACATGGAAGGATATTCTAGATATTGGGAGGACATGGAGGGATATTTTAGATATTGGGAGGACATGGAAGGATATTCTAGATATTGGGAGGACATGGAGGGATATTCTAGATATTGGGAGGACATGGAAGGATATTCTAGATATTGGGAGGACATGGAAGGATATTCTAGATATTGGGAGGACATGGAGGGATATTTTAGATATTGGGAGAACATAAAGGGGTATTCTAGATATTGGGAGGACATGGAGGGATATTCTAGATATTGGGAGGACATGGAAGGATATTCTAGATATTGGGAGGACATGGAAGGATATTCTAGATATTGGGAGGACATGGAGAGATATTCTAGATATTGGGGGAACATGAAGGGGTATTCTAGATATTGGGAGGACATGAAGGGATATTTTAGATATTGGGAGGCCATGGGGGGATATTTTAGATATTGGGAGAACATAAAGGGGTATTCTAGATATTGGGAGGACATGAAGGGATATTTTAGATATTGGGAGGACATGGAAGGATATTCTAGATATTGGGAGGACATGGAAGGATATTCTAGATATTGGGAGGACATGAAGGGATATTTTAGATATTGGGAGGACATGGAAGGATATTCTAGATATTGGGAGGACATGGAAGGATATTCTAGATATTGGGAGGACATGAAAGGATATTTTAGATATTGGGAGGACATGGAAGGATATTCTAGATATTGGGAGGACATGGAAGGATATTCTAGATATTGGGAGGACATGAAAGGATATTTTAGATATTGGGAGGACATGGAAGGATATTCTAGATATTGGGAGGACATGGAAGGATATTCTAGATATTGGGAGGACATGGAGGGATATTTTAGATATTGGGAGGACATGAAGGGAGCTACAGGAGATGGCAAAAGATAGGACAGTTGGTGTGGTTTGGTTGATGGCCTATGCCTCAATGGGGGATAAAGGGACTATGGCGAAGAAGAAGACGAGGAGGAGAAGAAGACGAGGAAGAGGAGAAGAAATAGAGGAAGAGGAGGAGGAAAAGAAGAAGGAGAAGACAAGGAGGAGAAGAAGGGGAATTCCTATGGCAATATTTCCCATGGGTTGTGTGAAGTGTTAGGCTTTAACATCATCTTCTCTTCTTCTTCTTCTTCAGCATTCCGAGCCATTGAGGTTCTTTGCTGCAAATACAATCTGTCTCCATTCGTCTCTCTGGTGGACCTTCTCTTGCCAGTCGTTGATTCCAAGTGCTTGTAGGTCTGTATGTATATTATCTCTCCACCGCCTTCTTGGTCTACCTCGGGGTCTACGGTCAATTATTTCCTGAGTGTAAGCGAGTTTTGTTTCCCTATTATCTTCCATTCTTTCTATATGCCCCAGCCATTGTAGTCTATTAGCCTTCATGATACCAGTGATTAGCGGGGACTTAAACAAATCATAAATGTCTTTGTTACTTCTTCTTTTCCACTCTCCACTTTGTGTATCCCTAATGGGTCCAAAGATGCGTCTTAAAATTTTGTTCTCAAAGGTTTGTAACAAGGCTTCGTCTCCTTTCGTTGTACTCCAGGTTTCAGAGCCATACAGCACAACTGGTCTGATCAGTGTTTTGTATATTGTGATTTTGGTGTTACGAGATAGCGCCTTTGATTTTAGTAGATGTTGTAGTGCATAGTATATCTTATTTCCAGAGTTGATTCTAGTTTGTATTTCTTCCCTTATGATGTTGGAGCAGTTGAAGATTGTACCCAGGTATTTGTATGTTTCCGTTCTTTTAATGGTCATATTATCTATTTGTATGTGGCCAGAGTTTTTAGCCATTCCGTCTCTTGAAATTACCATATATTCTGTCTTATCTTGGTTGATAACCAGCCCCATCTGTTGGGCTTTTTCCTTTAAGTGAGTCAATATTTCTAATGTCTTTTGTTCACTTTGCCCTATAATATCTATATCATCTGCATAACCAAGCAGCTTGGATGTTCCTCCAATATCACATTCCTCCTTTACCTTCCTTACAACTTTTTCTAGAGCCAGATTGAAGAGTAGCGGCGATAGTGCATCACCCTGTTTCAAGCCAGATGTTATTTGGAAGGGGTCTGATTTCCTGCCTTTATATGTTACTATATTATAAGTATCTTCCATGCATAGTTTGGTCATGTTAATTAACTTCCTTGGTATTCCAAATTCCTGCATAACATTCCATAGACTATTCCTATGGACACTATCATAAGCCTTTTTAAAATCCACAAAAATGTTATGGAGATCTCTTTTATATTCCCAATGTTTCTCGGCTATTTGTCGTAAGATAAATATCTGATCTATTGTTGATCTGTTTTGTCTAAAACCCGCCTGGTAGTCACCTAATATGTCTTCTGAATATGGTTTTAGTCTATTTAGTAATACTGCGGATAGTATCTTATAGCTTGTGGACAGTAGTGATATTCCTCTATAATTTCCACATTGGAACTTGTCTCCTTTCTTAAAGATAGGTATCAATAATGACTCTTTCCAGTCATGGGGTAATTCTTCTGTCCTCCAGATTTTTATTATTAGTTCGTATAGCTTTAGATGTAATGCATGGCCACCTGCCTTTATAAATTCAGCAGCAATTCCATCAGTCCCAGTTGCCTTATTGTTTTTAAGTCGTGTGATTACATATAGGATTTCTTCAAATGTAGGTTCTTCAATTTGTGGTTCGCATGTTAGAACCTCTTCCTGTGGGAAAATGTTACTTGGAGCTTCACAATTTAGTAATTCAATAAAATATTCTTTCCATGTGTTGCACATTTCTTCATTGGTATTTATCATATTCCCATTTTTGTCTTTTAAACCATATGTGTTTTGTTGGTGCCCTCGTTTCATTGACTTCAGTACTTTAAAAAACTTTCTGGATTCATTTTTCTGGTGATTAGTTTCCATATCTTTGATTATATTACTCATATATTCTCGCTTCTGCTGTCTGACTATTTTTGTAGCCTCTTTACATTCATTTCTATAATGCTCTTCCTTTTGGATGTTATTGATGTCATTTAACCATACATGTCTGGCATTCTTCTTCTTAGTGACTGCTTCTTCACATTTTTGATTGAACCATCTGTTCTTTCTATGCGTGGTTGACACACCGAGACATTCTTCTGCGGTAGATTGAAGTGTATTCTTGATGTTCAACCAAGTTTGGTCAACGCTTTCCTCCAAAGGGTTTTGAAAAGTTTCAAGTTTACATTTTATTTCATCTGTAAATTTCTCTTTGACTGTAATGTCTTGTAGTTTTTCTCTGTTATATGTTGGGTGTAATCTTTGTAATTTAGTATAGAAAGCTCTCTTAAGTTTTATTTTAAATTTTGCTCCAACGAGGAAATGGTCACTGTGGCACTCAGCTCCTCTATAACTTCTGACTTGCTGTATGTTTGATGCATTTCTGTTGTTAATTAAAATGTGATCTATTTGATTATAGGTTCTCTTGTCACATGATTTCCAAGTTTGTTTGTGTATATCCTTTCTTTGTAGTCTGGTACTGCTAATCTGCAGTCCTTTGGCTTCTGCCAGGTTGATGACTCTCCATCCATTATCATTTGAAGTTGTATGTAGGCTTTCCATACCGGCCACTTTTTTATTAGTTTGCTCTCTACCTATTTTTGCATTGAAGTCTCCCAGCACAATCAGGATGTCCTGTTTGGGGGTTTCTTCTATGACATCTTCCAGATCATTATAAAAGTCTTCTTTAATATCATCTTCTTTCTCTTCAGTAGGTGCATGTACATTAATCATCGTTATATTTTTCCATTTACCTTTTATTCGTAATTTACTAATCCTGTCATTAAAAGCTTTAAAGTTTAAAATGTTCCCCCATAACTCTTTTTTGATGACAAATCCTGTTCCTAATTCATGTTTTAACATCATCTTGGCTATGACATATATTCCGCATCATCTGTCCTTCCCAGTTATATGTAAAACATTGTTATGAGCCGTATTGATCAGACAAAAAAAATAACCCTGCCTTTGCCAGTGGTTGAACCCAGACCTCTGTCTTGATAGGCAAGCACACTAATCACTACGTCATAGCTAAAGAGATAAAAACAACATGAAATAATCTGTACCTCGTTCAGCTGCACGCTGTGGGAATAACCTGTTTCGGTAAGTCGTATGGGGGTTGACATTTCATCATACCTTGTCACGTACCTGAAATAAATGTAAAAACCTGAGTAAATGTAAAACACATATCTGAAATACGAGCAAACGTAAAATACGTATCTGAAATACAAGTAAATGTAAAACACTTATCAGAAATATGTATACGTAAAAATAACAACCTTTTTTTTACACTTCCCGAGGTATATCGGACACATGTACTAGCTCCATATTTTTCAATGCCACTCGGCGCTGGAGAGTAGATATGGTAACTACCACATCAGCTGACTTTACTTCACAAGACATTTCCTGGTATCCATTTTAAACTGGGTCAACCTGGCAACCTAGATTTATTTTTAATATTTGTCTCAATTTTAAAATGAAACCTGTGACCGCTATACTGGCTAGCAAGTGTGCTATCCACTGCGCCACCACAACTCACCTGAAAATATTTTTTTAAATAACCTTTCATAAAATTTTAGAACACAGAATCCTTTCTCCATTTTACTAACATAAACAGTGATTTAAAAAACTGCCACAGAACATGCACGACAGGAGGCTTCTGTTCCTCAGAAGCTGTCCCCACTCCCAGAATGTTTCAGCTCTTACCCTCCTTATACTCTCTGGTGGTGGGCCTACCCAGGTCTTGACTCCAGATGTCTTTCTCCTGCTGTGCATTCGTACCCTGTTTTGAGTCGCTCGAGTTATTTTCCCGCTTGTCCCACAAATGCACACTGTGCCTGCTTCCTAGCCATCCCTTGTTGGGGGATGAGATAATCATACAACCGGTGCTTCGTAACCTCACACACATTCTATCACCTTTAGCCAGCTTCTTCCCTGCCCATTTGCCTCTGTCAGCATTTGTTGACTGCTTGTACTTTCTTGGCAAGTTTACATTCAGTAGTTGGCCATTGCTTTATGAATGACCGGCACTCATACCATTGTATGAAAATAAGCGCAAGATGGTCTGCTTTGAAATTGCCTGCAGCTGTGTTTCAAGTGTGATTTGTCAGACTGCGACTCACATTCCTAATCAATTCACCACAGCACCAGCTCAATGTTAACAAAACAATGTGACAAAACAACGCTGACACTGTAAAACTTGGGACCTCAGTCACAACAGTGAGATAAGCAGGTGGGATCTTGTCTAAACAGAACTTACAGATGGGATTCTAGCGGCGAATCTTTTAACCCCATGAAATAAACCAGATGTCTGTGTTCGTCCACCCACACCTGTAATACAGACAATACAAACAGTTCAAGAAAACATGATAATGATTTACTAAATAAAAACATCTACAAAATTAACAATTCACTAAAACATAATAATGATTCACTAAATAAAAACATCTACAACATTAACAATTCACTAAAACATGATAATGATCCACTAAATAAAAACATCTACAACATTAACAGTTAATTAAAACATGATGATTCACTAAATAAAAACATCTACAACATTAACAATTTACAAAAGCATGATGATTCATTACATAAAAGCATCTACAACATTAACAGTTCAGTAAAACATGATGATTCACTAAATAAAAACATCTACAACATTAACAATTCACTAAAACAGGATAATGATTCACTAAACAAAGACATCTATAACATTAACAGTTCATTATTTAATACCAGCAATGGTTAGAATGTTGGTCTCCCTGGCGAAGAGGTTAAGGGCATTGTTCATAATCTCATATACTCACGCATGAACCACAGTTGCACGAGATTCAGATCGCATCGTGCTGGTTACTTATGGAGGTATGTGAGCCGGTCATTCAGAAAGCAATGTAAAACTTGCCAAGACATCAGCAGCAGCTGAAAAATGCTGGTGTTGACTGCAATATCCTGTAAAGGATATGAGGGGGGAAAAAATGTCTAGAACAGCTGCCTGTCAGGCCCATATGGTCATGAGTTCGAATCACCCTTAAGGTAGAGTTTTGTTTGAACTGACCTGTGCTTTCAGGTGGACCCAGCTAACACGGATACCAGGAAATGCTCTGGGAAGTCAAGGCGGCCTGGACGATACACGCCACATTAACCATTCAGTGCTGATTGGGGTAGACAAATCTGGAGCTGTCACTTTACTCTCTATATTCCTCAAGGTTTAAAAGATCCTTCACTGTTTATGTATTGTGCAAATTCTCCCCTGCCCCTATGATTTTAACTCAATGGTTCTTACACTGGGTGGTTGAGACATGAACATCTACACCAGTTTGCAAGATACAAGATGATGATGATGATCGCTCAGGTGTTGCCAAGGAAGAGGTAGTCAGGTGCCTATGGGACCAGGCGGAGAAAGGGAGGAAACAGACTGAGAACCTGCATATGAAAAGGATGAGATTGCGGGGTGTTGGCAGGAGTTCTGGACGAATCTCAAAACTGAGACGGAAGACCAGAACTTTCAATCAGATGGTAGTTGGAGCCTCTTCGCTGGCTGTTGAACGAGGGGACGGAGCACGTATGGGAATGTCCTGAGTGCAGTGATGTCAGTTCTTAGCTCAACTCAACTCAACATTGCCATATGTGATTCTTGATTAACGTATGATGATGTGTAATAATTTTCTCTTGATGACATTGTTTCGGTTTTGTTCTGACTCCTTCAAAATGCATGTCACAGATTCTTTTGATTTGTTTGTGAGAATATCAATCAAGTGCCATCTCCACACTGAAAGTTGACTGTAATGAGTCTCCAACAACCATTATCCTGTGCCATAGTGGTGCACTCATATAAGCTTCATCCAGTCCATCTCTTGAAGTTGTTCACCCACCTATAACATTCTTCCTGTTACACCAGTGGTTCTCAACCTTTTTTGGCCCATGCACCCCTTCACCATATGTTCAGAATGTCATCCCCCCCCCCCCCTCCTCTTTTTGTATTTCCTCCCTATAAATTCCACCCTGCCCCACACAGTATATTTAAAATGGAAGCTAAATTTAATAACACATACTAGGACAAGTCTAGGTGTCTACATACAACGTGATTTGCGGGACTACTTACGCTATAAAACAAATTTCAGAAGGGCGAGAAGTACAGAACCGTAAAATTTGGAGGGAACAACAATATCAAATAATCAGTTCTTTTATTAACGCGATCTTGAAATAATCTTAATTCCCCCCTGGAAACCCTAAAATTCCCTTCTGGGGGAATTCCCCACCGGTTGAGAACCACTGTGTTACATGCTTCCGCTCCACCTTTCCCTCCAGCACATCCTCGAACAAGGAGCTGTCTCTTCCGATATATTTTGGCTTGTAAAGGATCACTTCTATTGCACATGGATATCTCCATAAGCGCTCCAGTCTCCCCTCATAGATCACACAAGGAGAATCCCTGCACAGTGCACAAACTCCAATAAAAAATAAAAGAACACAGATTATTGCCAATGTCATGCTGTATTCATATGTGTAACACTCAGTTTTCATTCAAGTATCACCCAGAATCTTCACAACGCATATATGAATCAATAAAAGTGTCTATGAAGTTATGTAACTCACAAGTAGAATTTGACAAAAGAAGAATTGACAGAAATGTTGCCAAGTTTTGAAATTCAAGGAAAGCCTTTTTTTTAGCACTCTTATTAAAATGGATGAGTAACTTGAATATAAATATTTTCATGTCGAGTTTTCCATGTAGTTGTATCGGTGTTTGTTTTTTGTTTGTTTGTTGTCTGTGTGCTGGTAAAGGTTTTGGCCACAATAATAGTGCCTACAGAGCTACGAAACTCACAAGTGGATATGACAAAAGAAGAACTGGCAGAAATGTTACTAACTCACCTCTTTAGGAAGAACAACCCAAGAGCCACAAGTGATGGCTACTTCACTGAGAATCTGGCAGGACAAATCACTATCTGCGGAAGTAACAAACATGTTCTGTTCAAAGTGGCAACCAATCAACTCATCATCAACATCATCATCATCCATCATCATCATCGTCATGAACATGTGTCCTGCCAGCTAGTGTTTAATGTTCATGTCTCCTCACAGACCTCAGCCTTTGGTGTTCTGGAACAATTCTATTGATGATATTCCTCCCTGCCACCGCCCCAGCCCACCCAGCATCATATCTTTCAGTCTAACTCACTCATTTTTCCAGTCATATTTGTCAATGCTTCTTTTTCATCACGTGACCAAAGAACATTGTTTGTCTCAATCTTATAGTTGTAGTATATAATATTCTACTTTCCTTGGCCTTTTTCAACCATTCGTTGGTTATTCTGGCAGTCCAAAGTATTTACAACATTCGTTTCAGCAACCACATCTTCATTGCTTTTAAGCTCTAGTCAATTTGTTCTGTCACTGAAATTCACTGCCATACAGCAAAACAGGATCTATGTAATATTTCAGACCTCTCTTTTTAAAAAAAAAAAGTCTCTTAAAAGTCGACAGAGTCGACTTCATTGCACCGGGTTTTTATCCCATATGACTCAGTCTCTTTCTGCAGCGAACTGCCAAAAGCATCACACAAAGCACGAACTCTGTAGCTCCAGCGACGACCTCCAGGAGTCTCTGAAAAAATGAACTCGTGAACCAAAGGACGTGGCCCGGAATCAAACCCACAACCCTGGGAAGGTTAACCCGGTCAACAAATGCCCGCAGAAGTCGGATGTGTCGGCCTAACGGCGCAAGAACACAGCTCTGCTGTAAACAGGCACAACTGCAGTCACATCCGAAAAAGAAATCCAGATGAACGCAGAAGAAGAAACCCACAACCTTCGGAGCCTGAGTCAGATGGCATGACCACTTCACCATGGAGACTCTCTTTGGACAAGTAATGTGAGCGTTTTATTACTCAAGATATTTTCCATCTTCTGAAAGGTAGCTTTTACCTGGTCCATTCTGCCCGTAATCTCTGTCTTTATTTATCTTATCATATTGCAACACTAGCACAACGATGATAATAGATGAAATAGGCAAATATTCTCACCTGCCACATCACCCTGACCCATGTGTTGACCTTTCACCCACGACCCTGGTGGACACAGCTGCGACTTAACAAGATACAAATGCCTGTAGCCAGACTTCTCCAACGCATACAGAAATGTAATCTCATTGTCTGAGGTTTGTGGGAAAAAATAGAGAATATCATGCACCTGAAAATAAGCAAAGACAATTTTATCATTTTCAGAATAACTAACGAGGCATCTAAGCAACATAAGCAAAGATAATTGCTAGAATGTTTCTCTCTTATAATTACGCTCGCCGTCCAATCAAACAATGTAGCAGATCAACGGGAACCAGAATCAATGTCAAAATTATTGCAGCAATGATGGCATTCCATGTCAAATCAAACTTTATTAGTGGTAATCGCTCGGACAGTTTAGCACGTCACCGTTCCCATGTTGATGGGAGGGCCGGTGAAAATATAACACATAATTATTGGTAAATATACAATGTTAACTGCCGATTCTGATTCCATCCTATTGCCTGAATAAATGACAAGTAAACTGCATGTGGTCCATCGCTCTGTAACTACATTACGTTCCTCATTCTTACCATCTGACTTACGCTGATCTATGTGTATGTTGACACCATGACCTCTAACTGATAATCGGCCGGCAAGTTGTGATGCAATCTATTTTCATCATTTTCTCTGTGTTAAGCGTTCATCTCCCGATCGTTCTCCATATTACAGACTGTGCTCTTGTTTCCTTATATTGCTGGAGTATCAGATATCATGTCCATAACGTCCTTTCAGTTGGATCTTGGTGTTGATATTTCGGTGTTGTGATTTTGTCCGCCCGTCTCCATGATGCTCCCAAAGCTTGACTAACTTTGGTGACGTAGTCCGCCGTGACGTCATGTAGCAACTTGTGCATTCTTCCGCTTCTCGGTTAACTCTCCTTGTTCCGTTTGCCACAATTTTTCGTATCTTATTCTAAATCATTGACTCTTTTACGACACTACATGGCAATAATTTTATCATTTACAGAATAAGGAGACATCTTGGCAAAATAAGTGAACACAATTTTATCATTTATAGAATAACAAGACATCTTGGCAAAAATAAGTAAACACAATTTTATCATTTACAGAATAATGAGACTGTCATTTACTGCCAATATAGTACCTTGCGGTGTATGGCAGAGGGGTCTTTGAGCCTGAGGAATTAAGGCCGCCAGGCTAGTGCAGGTTAGGATTTTCTTTTTGCCCCCGACAGAAAAAAATCCCACACCTTACCGAGGGATCGAACCCGGATCTCCCGAACAAGAGTCCGGCGTTCTAGATGAGACATCTTGGCAGAATAAGTCAACACAATTTTATCATTTACAGAATAACGAGACACCCTAGCAAAATAAATCACTTGAATGTACATGACAAACGTGGAGGACCACTGATATGATTACTAATAAACTATCATCATCATCATCATCATCATCATCATCATCATCAAGTGCCTCGCCAGCTGGCATGGGAGATCATGCTTCTCCACAAATTGCTATCTCCAATGGCATGGGTCAATTCATGTGTTGACTCCCTTCCGTGCCATGACACAACTGTCAAGGATTTTCATAAACTATAAGTGTTCAATAATTGGTGCCTGCACAGAATAGACAGACTAAAATGGTGTGACAGAATCACTAATGTGGAGTTCATGGAAAGAACTAGACAAATAAGAGTGAATTAAAAGTTGAGGAAAAGGCACCTCACAAGAATGTTCTGGTACCAACTGCCACACAGAACCACATTGAAGAAATATAATGGATACAGACAGAGCAAGGCGAAGATCATGTAAAATATGGATAGATGATATCAAGAACAACCTCAAAGAAATGAATACCAACTTGCAAAGAGCATTAGAACAAGCATATAAAAGATCATTACATCTCCCCCCAACACTCTCTTGAGGTAAATGGAAAAGGAGGAGAAGATAAAACATTCATGAAACACAAAAAGCCAAACAGAAGCACCTTACATTAATCCAAACTGTCGACCGCTCCTCGTAGATGCACTGTACGTGAGGTCGGCATGGCCTATCATCTTTGGTGTAAAATGACGAGAGGGAGATGAGGTAAAGTGCCTGTCGAAACTGCAGCCTGTCAATTATCACAGCATACATGCTGAAATACACAAGACAAATTGTCTGTATTTTCAACTTGATCAATAATACTTCTGAGAGTCTGTATATTACACTCAGTTGATATACTGACTGCAGTGTAATATCTTCATTTTAAAAGCCTTCATAAGCTATAGTGTAAGAGTCTATTTTACATTCATATGACAGACCACCTGTAGCATTTATCTGTATATTACACATATATCTGATGAACTGCCTGTAGTGTACAGTCTGTATTTTATAATTATTTGATATATTGACTATAGTTTACAGTCTGTAACTAAATTTATTTTTTCACATCTGTGAAAGTGACTATATACCCATCTGGGAAAGGACTTCATACCCTTGCTTGCTTGCCTGATTCAAAAACAAAAATTCCAAACTCGGTCTCGTTCAACCTGCTTTTTCAGCATTGGCTAGAGTGGAGATCCGTGAGTTTGTGTGTTTTGATACTGTTCCTATTTGTTCTCTCTTTCGGGTGATTTCTGGCTCTGGCTTGTTATTGCCCTCGCTCTGGTGTTGGGGTATGTTGGTTCTTGTGCTGGCTGTGAATTGGATTATTGGTTTGCATTGGTCCTGATAAAGACCGGTCCTTGGTCGGGTCTGTCCGGTTACGTATCCCTCCGGTTGATGCTTTCTCATTTTAGTAGACCTCGCGATTTCTGATTGCTTATTTTGTATTTTTATGGTTCCTCTCAGGGACTGGTTATGAGTTTGGGTTCTTTCTAGTTTAAATAGTTGGTTATTTCCTGTTGTCCTTACTCGGGTTGGTTACCTTCCCAGTTTGTTATGTCTTGTGTTGGCCTATCGTTGGCCTGATTGTTTCTTGTGTGGTCCTCAACAGGACTCATTCCCGTGCTTCCAGTCCTAATAAGGACTCGTCGTATACATAGGCCGTCCCCTCGGTCCACCGTTCATTCTCCTTGGCCGCCGCCAGTGCCGGTGCCCTCCACTCCAAGAGGCCCCGATCAGCCCTCTAACACCGTCCAGTGGTCCCCCAAAAAGAGGCAAGCCACCATCATGCCTTCAGTCCCCCGCCGCCTAACGTCCCTTTCCGGAAACTCCGGACATCCACCACCATCCAAACAGATGGATGTCCTAAACACTGGAACATAGAATGGAGGCGAAAAGGTACAAACTGACATAGAACAGATACATACATGTATGGTGTCCTCTCCTCCTCCTGGTTTCTGTCTCCTTTCTTGAGTTTTGATTATATATCTTTTCCTGTTCGGCAGATGTACTGTCTAACTAGCCTCTGTATCTCTGCATTACTGTCTACGTGCAGGCTTTATACCCATCTGGGAAAGTGACTTTATACCCAGCTAGGAATGTGAGTTTACTGACAATTGGGAAAGCAACTTTATACTCAGCTGGGAAAGTGAATTTATACCCAGCTGGGAAAGTGGCATTATACCCAGCTGGGAAAGTGACATTATACCCAGCTGGGAAAGTGACGTTATACCCAGCTGGGAAAGTGACGTTATACCCAGCTGGGAAAGTGACATTATACCCAGCTGGGAAAATGAGATTACGCACATCTAAGAAGGTGGTTTTATACCAAGCTGGTAATGTTAGTCTACTCTCAGTGGGGGAAGGGAGGCTACTCCCAGTGGGGGAAGGGAAGCTACTCCCAGTTGGGGGAAGGGAGGCTACTCCCAGTGGGGGGATGGGAGGCTACTCCCAGTGGGGGATAGGAGGCTACTTTCAGTAGGGAAAGGAAGGCTACTCAAAGTGGGGACCATGGTTTAATAGCCAATGACTGTACTTTCAGCTGAGAGCAAAACAGATGACACAAACGGCAACTACTAACACTGCGAACTCTTCAGTCGACACTTACTACTTCCCATCGGGGGTCCACCCAGCTCGGGCCAAATACTCGCCCCAGGGGCAGGCTTCCAACAAGGCCTCTTTTATACTCAAGTCCTTGACATAGATGTCCATCACCTGGGTGACCTGCAGATGGAGGCCTTTTGTTTATTACTGTTCAATACTTGTATATGTCTATTACTATTATAGATTATAACTGTTCATTACTTATATATGACTATTATTATTATAGACTATTAATGTTTATTACTTATATGCAAGTCGATAGTGGCCAACACAGACACTGCTTTAACTGCGACTGCGGGTCAACATTATCTTTACATGTGAGTTAATTAAACTATGCAGAAAGTGGAATTGATCAGCTCTACAAGAACACAATTCTTGTGACAGAATTCATGCTGCAGCTAGAAACAGCTTTACAAGTACACAATCACACGTGACAGAATGAATGTTGTGGCTAGAAACAGCTTTACAAGTACACAATCATACATTACAGAATGGATGTTGTGGCTAGAAACAGCTTTACAAGTACACAATCACATGCGACTAAGTAACCAGAGCGATGCGATCCGCTGACAAATCTCAGAAACAGCTTTACAAGTACAAAATCACAAGTGACAGATGGATGTTGCTGCTAGAAACCGCTTTATAAGAACACAATCACATGACAGAAAAGATGTTGCAGCTAGAAACAACAGAATGGATATTGCAGCTAGATACAGCTTTACAAGTACACAATCACATGTCACAGAATGGATGTTGTGGCTAGAAACAGCTTTACTGCAGTTCACCTCGGTTTATTTCTCACCATCATCCTTCTTAAAACTGCAGTTTTTTTAGTTTTCCGTTCCATCTTTATCATCTAACCAGAAGTAAGCAATAATTCTTACAAACATTAAGAAATTGTTTTAATTAACAGAAAGAGAACCATTCCAATAAACATTAAGAAATCTGTCTGATAAACAGTCAGACATATTTCCAACAGAAATAAATCATTTTAATAAACAGAAAGAAATCATTTAGCAAACACAAAAAATTTCTTATAAACAATCAGAAATCTATCCAATAAATGGTCAGAAATCATTCTCACAATAGGCAGACATCATTCTAACAATAATCGTCATTCTAAAACACAGGAAGAAAATATTAAGAGCACTTACAGGACCTGAGTAAACAATGGTGATCTCCAGAAGTTTCAGCGTGCTGTAGGCATTATTAGCACCCGCTTTAGGGTATCTGCAAGAAAAATAGAATACAACTGAAATAACATGACTATTTACAGGCAAAAGTCACTTTCATCACACTAGGACATTTGTGGATGTCAACAGAAATTAAACCTAGTAACACACTGCAGTTGAGCAGAGCGGAGTCAAGAACCGACATAACATCAATCAGGACATTCCCATTATGTGGGCTTATATTTCATTATTACAAAGTGAGCTGGGCTTATATTTCATTATTACAAACTAAGCTGGGCTTATATTTCATTATTACAAACTAAGCTGGGCTTATATTTCATTATTGCAAAGTGAGCTGGGCTTATATTTCATTAGTACAAACTAAGCTGGGCTTATATTTCATTATTATAAACTGAGCTGGGCTTATATTTCATTATTACAAACTAAGCTGGGCTTATATTTCATTATTACAAACTAAGCTGGGCTTATATTTCATTATTACAAAGTGAGCTGGGCTTATATTTCATTATTACAAACTAAGCTGGGCTTATATTTCATTATTACAAACTAAGCTGGGCTTATATTTCATTATTGCAAACTGAGCTGGGCTTATATTACATTATATTATTACAAATTGAGCTGGATTTATATTACATTATATTATTACAAATTGAGCTGGATTTATATTACATTATATTATTACAAACTGACTTGGGTTTATATTACATTAAATACACCTCATTACGCCATGACCTACAACATGTAACACTTCACACTTCATGAGCAGCTGTGCGTGTACTCACCTGTAGAACTCTGGGGCAGCATCCTGGCCTAAGGCAGAAAAAATAGGCACAAGCTCCACATCGGACTCGTCAACCTCTTCATACAAAATGTGATATGTTCGTCTTCCATCTGTGGAACAGTTACATTATGTTCATCTATTTGGAAGTGCACCCAACCACACATAAGAAAAAAAAACGTGAACTCATAAAGCAAAAATAGGTGGTCATCAATTAACATGAACTTGAAACCAAACAAAGCCTGTCCTAATATTGCTGAAACGAGTAATGTACCATGGTTAGCATTTTCTAGGGAATTATGTTGAAGATTAAGACATAACAGTCACTTGTCTGGTGTCTGGGAGTAGATGGTGGGTGGTTTGATACATTTACTGTTGAAATGGTTATCATTGTATTGTTCTTATTCTTCTGCCCTGCATCTCTCATTTGGGTATAGCCCCTCCTCAACCCAACCACACTGAGTCATTCTATCTTTTTCTACCTCCCGCAGCTACCTCCATGTCCTCCCTGCTATTATTCATCTCTGTCTGTAATTCTCTTCTACATGAGTTTTTAGATCTCTCCACTATTTTGTTTGCCTTGTGGGTTCTAGACAAGAATGTGTCTAGTTATAATATCCGCAGGTTTTCTCAGTGGGTGTACTATCTTGTGGGTTCCAGACACGAGAATGTTTAGTTATAATGTCCTCAGGTTTTCCCAGTGTGTATCCTATCCAGTGTCAGCGTTTTTTCCTGACCTCCAGGTTCACTGGAATGTGTTTAGTTCTCTTCATGAGTTCTATATTGGTGATTCTGTCATACTATTTTATTCCCCCCCATTCTGCGCAGACATCAATCAGTGCATGTCTGTAGTTTATTGGTAATTCTTTTAGTTGTTCCCCATGTTTCTGACCCATACAGAAGTAACAATTTAACATTTGAATAAAAACTGCAAAGTTTGTTGCTAAGTTTCACTTCCTCTGTCCACAAATTTTCTAGTGCTATGAAAGCTCCTCTTGCTTTTTGTTTTCTTATTTTAAATAAAAAACAAATGAAGTAAAAGCATGCAGATTATTTTACTCACATGAATGTTCCCGGTAATCCACACATGAACACAAATATTTACAAAATACAACATATTGTTTGCGATTGTCAGTCATTTATACAGCAATTTACAAACACATTTTCAGAATAAGTATCACTTTCTTTAAAGTCTGACTCACGACTGCTAACACAAAGTAACGCTGATTACTGATATCTAGCTCTGATTAATAATCAACTTTGTGCCCTTCAATGTCACTTAAATTGACCCCAGTGAAATCTCCACTATCACTTGAAGAATAGTCGAAATCCATTTTGAAATACAAAGCGTAAAACAACCAAAAACTATTTTTTTAAAATTCGTTCAAATTCAAAGTACACGCTAGCAAATGGCGGCTACGTTGTCAAGCTATCGCTATCGGCGAAACCAAAAGTAGACAATTGGAAGTCTCAGAAAGCCACGAGATCACGTTTTTACAATGCATAATAGTCACTGACGCTTTTGGACGGTTTGCCCGTTCCGGGGTAAAAATGTTCTCAGGCGTTTTGCCCGGTAAAGGTTTAAGTAAAATCGGTTGACTAACACATTTTATGTGATGATTTTATTAATGTAACCCAAAATTTTACCGAACCTCAAAATTCTTCTTGCCCATTCAGGGCTACAAAACAGACAAATCTCTGCCCTGTAAAGGGTTAATATTGTTATCTGTTCCCCCTTTTGTATCCACATTGCTTGAGAAATTTGTTCATGTTTCCACATTTTGAACTGAGGTTTCACCAAGGGAGGTTGGATCAATGTATTACTCATGAGGTTATTCTGTCCATTCTGGATCATCAATTCGCCTTCCATTCCTGCCCCTTGACACTTCAGTGTTACATAACAACACTAGATTAAATAGAAGATGTTACACAAAATATCACAACTGTCTCAAACTACCTGCCCAGCAATGACACCTGGGGGACAACCAGTAAGTAGCTCCTTGATGCTTGTGTTACATAACAACACTAGACTAAATAGATGATGTTACACAGGACAACACAACTGTCTCAAACTACCTGCCAGACAATGACACCTGGGGGACAACCAGTAGCCATTTGACACTTCAGTGTTACATAACAACACTAGATTAAATATATGATGTTACACAGGATGACACAACTGTCTCAAACTACCTGCCAGACGATGACACTTGGGAGACCACCAGTAGCCCGTGTATCTGTCAAACTCCTCCTGTATTACAAAGCTCGGCACACCAGCGCTGTACGGGTCATCTTCAATCTTAACATCACCTAGCAGACATCAACAGTGATCAACCATTACATCAACTATTACATCACCAGTGATCAACCATTACATCAACAGCAATCACCCATTACAACAAGGAAGATCAACCATTACATCAACAGATTAAACATTACATCAACAGCGATCAACCATTACATTACTCCATCTGTGAAAAAGCCATTGTCTCCGTACGTCAAACTCGGCCATCACAGAACATTTGCTGAGTACCAACCAAACCATTAACAGGCAGACCACATTTTATATACTGTATTCAATGAACAATAAACGATTGCTCAATTATATCGAAGCATTATATATTAATCATAGCCTCCTATGTGGAGTTTGTGCATTAAATGTGTACAATAAAGCTGCCATTCATCTACTACCAGTATGTGCCTAGTGTCTCACCAGGTGTTGCTCTTGTCTGGAGTTCACGCTAACATCTCTCCTACAACTGATCAATACCACAAGTACCTCAAACAACAACCCACGATGCATCAAGCAACATGGGGGGACAAGAGATGCGATGGAAGAAGTCTGCACATGTGTACCATGAAGCAACATGATGGGGACAACATCAAGAGATGCGATAGAAGAAGTCTGCACATGTGTACCATGACGACACATACATGGCAGTGGATGTTGGGGACTCCTTACAGCCAACCACCTTCAATGAGGTGAAGACACCTACTTTGATGTTTAGCGTGCATGTTTTCTCTAATGTGCCCATTCATTATATGTAAAGTACCTCATAAACAACAGAAACACTTTCTGTACTGCATATACAGTACAGCTGGCTTGTTAGTGTCGTTTATGGGAAGTGTCAGGATACAGATCATCATCATCTGCCCTGCGGATAAGCGTAGGCAGTCATGTTTCGCTGTCTCACTTGATCACCAGAATCGTGGATCAGCTCAGTGTTCTTGTCTCGACCATACACGTGGCCAAGCCATCCAGGTATTTACTTCTCTGCCTTTCCCCTTGTTCTCCTCTTCCCAATCTTGCCAGTGTCACCAAGTTCTCCAATGTATTTCCTCTCATATGTCCAAAAAATCTTGTGAGTTTTACCGTCTGAGTTTTCTACAGTTAAATGGTTTTCATTCCTTGCTATAAGGGTTGGTCTCATTGGTTGTTCTGTCTACAGATAGAGTGTTTATATGAGTAAAGATGGAAATGGAAAGAGTTAAACGTCCTGAGTAGCAGTGATGCTCAATGATTAAATTTTAGTGTGCAGGATGTCAGGTCTTAGTCGGATAGACTGAGCTACGTATAACAATAGAATTTATACTTACCTGCTTTGCTGGTAGCGAATGTTGGGTGGTGCTCACCACCCCGAAAA